>JAQGCM010000219.1:0-31472 GCA_034699705.1 Hymenaphorura dentifera
GTAAATTATAATGATCCGAATTCCCATGAAGAACTGGGGCCCAACGAACATCCTTGCAAATTGTCAAGTCAATTGGTCAAACTTTGCGACCGCTAGAGTGCTTACAGACAGACGAGAAGACTGTATAGCATGGCACTTCGTGCATGCAATAAACGTCTCTTTTCACAGTAATGTCAAATTAAATGTGCGTTTTCCCGCAGAATTTGCGACCCTGCTGCACCAAGTTATATTCCATCCTTTCTTTTTGAAATTGTCCGAACTCCGAACATTTTGTTGAGGAATTGAGGAAAGCTTGTTCCGAAAATGCGAGCATTTCGAAATGCTTGAATGTATCTCATGTGTTCTTATTACCCAACAACAGACGCAGAGCCGGCCATTGGATTTACAAGTGCCAACTCAACTTAGTCAAGTAACCCGTGCAAGTATGGGAAACTTGGGAGTTACTTTACGTTTGTAGCATAGGAAACATCACACACATCAGTTTAAGACACGAAAGCATAGGTCAAGTTGTGAAGTTGAGCACAAATGATACTGAAAATAGAAATGCATTTCTTAACGTGTACCGCATGGTGATCATCCTCATCATCATTATTTCGTTATTACAATAAAAATCAAATGAATACTTTTTGCAGGTTTCCGTATTCGGTAATGCGGTTGGGCTTCACTTTCATAGCCTACCTGTCATAAAACTGAAAACACCTGCATTTACGAATTCAGAGCTTAGTGCATTGCTGCCTTCAGAGGTTAGACTAAAATTTAGAAAAAAACTGCGGGACACAGCTTTAGCCATTTCTTTAGCTATTTTGTTTAAAATTGGTCTACCTAATACCTTGCAAACTTGCAGTAAATTCTGTTACAGCGAATAAATATAAAAGACAAATAACAGAATACAAAACTCGATATTGTAGACTGATTGCATTATGTAATGCTTCATGCTCATTGTCAAATTCGTATCACATATTTGAGTATTTTGAACCTTTACTCCTCAGTCCTCAGGCAGGTGTTTTAAAATAATGGTTCCAGCAAGGAGAATTCACTTCATTGCTGGCTAGATGATAGATCAATCACCTAGCAAAAAAAGTGAATTCTCCTTTGGTTCCAGAATCCTAAAAATTAACTATTAAAAACGTTCAAAACGATTTCTTGTATGCAGTTTGAATTTCTGGACCGATTAAATCAATTCTTGATTTTTTATAAAAATAATCCAATAGAATGTCTATTCTATTGGAAATTGGACCCACTTAAAAACGGCGACGATCGCTTTAGACTAAGGTGAGACGAAAGTCCGACAGTCGAGTCAAACAAGCACAGATAGGGAGGAACAGGCAAGAGGCAACATGATAGTTGGTTAGCCTGCCTTCCAAGCGTCACGAGCAAGCTCAAATGAACGTGACAAGCTCTGGGTAGAAGAGATTTCAGATTTGTCAAGTTTTGTTTGCTTAAAATTGGGTGTGTTTTATTTTTACGAATCAAACCCAACGAAATCTAATGCCTATAGATTTTTGTAAGATTTTGATTTGCTTTATTGGACCGTCATGCCACTTTCATATAATCAAAAGTTCTTTAGCCAGAGACAATATCTTGAGGATCTGAAATCTAGACGGATGCAGCGGCTTCCAATTGCCAACCACCGTAATTCTACAAGAAATACTCTTCAAATTAATTGAAATGTTGACTTTTATGGTGCAGGCATCAGGCATACATTTGTTGCTTAACCATAAATACCAGGACAAGCCAGACACTTTCATTTCTTGTAAATTTTATCTTTATTGGCGATACAATTAATGTTGTCCTTAATTAAACAACCACCAAGCAATTGATGATGCGATCATAATGACAAACCCTAAGCTCGAACTCTAAGAACTCGAGCTCTAAGAGAGAAAACAATCACAGGACATTAGGAATGTCCGATCTCCGATATACATTATTAGTCTGTAAAAAAGTTAAATCTGATAAGAACCAGTAGTAGTAGTGAATAGGAAAACCTAATGTTAAAGACATGTTTTATAGTGGCAAATGTTCACTTTCACTCTTCACTTCAACATTGCAAGACAGGCTTACTCAACTCAAGGAATTTAAATGTCCGCTGAGGGTTTGGCGATTAGCTAATGCAATGCAACGTTGGAAGTAGCGGAGAACGTGATAAATTCTTTTTGCATGAATGAAGTGAGACGAATGTTTTAATGATGCTAATGATTATACTTTCATTCTCGGCCGGCTGATACAAGAATCATCTGTCTCTTAATTCCACACCTTCTAGTTGATTATTCTTCTGCACGCTGATAAATATTATACAAGGCGCTCGTACAGTCGTGGAGTTTGATGAATCCTAAGGTCCATCTCATTAATATAACTAGGCCCGGAGGCAAAACGAACGTATTCACGATCAAGTGGAATTGGCACATTCGCAATTGCCGAGTGACCGACTCCAAGACCTACATAACAACTCATTCAACTCAATCAAATTACATTAACGGTGTAATCTGCAGCGTTTGCTTTAAGGACTTGAATTGGTCAAGGTGTACGGCGTAACATTGTTTATACGACTGATAGCTAATTTTGCTCTACGCTACGCCCATGGTTTGCTTTTTGGAGCTCAACTTTGGATGGTCAAAATTAAGTCTAATTTCAATGTTGGGTGAATCATTTAAGTTGTGTTTATTTTCTGCAAATCTTTTTGGTTGGATTCAGAATTTGGTCTAGTCGTCTTGAAAAAAATGAATTATAATTTTGGTTTGGTTTTACGGGAATTGTGTTGCGTTCTTCTTCTGCAATTCAATTCTTAAAGTGATTGCGAAAGTGGAATGCGAAAATGCGATTATGAGATTTGGAATGGAAGCGGCGGTCGGCGGCGGTGGATTTAGCCTTGGTCGTGATAAATCGCAATATTTCAGAACGAATATGAAAATCCTGCAAGCAACAAATGCGTACTCCGCTCCATCTTCGAAGAATTTGATCGAGTAGTTTGAAATTCAGGAAGAGATGGCGCACATAACTTTTTTTCCGTTCAAGCGGTTGCTTTTACACTTTTCAAGTCTCTACTCTACTCTCCACATTTTCCGGCAAGCTTCAGACGTGATTAAAATTCTGCTTTGGTGGCCTGTCGCTCTTATCAGCTCTTCAAAAGCACCGACTCCAGGATTACGGAAATAATTTGAACGAGCTGACTTGGACCACCCAAGTTGTCCAGTGCAAACCTTGAATCTACATGAGAGATACTGTATGCGGTACGGTACGGTTATGTGTTGTACGTACAATGCAAAATTAAAAATCTCATCTTATCATCAGAATCTGCAATGACTCCGACCTGGGAATGACGCCGGATTGTCGCTGTCTTTGTCGTTTTTTGGTTTGACCACCGACACTCTGGCGCCCGGTTCTCCGATGCTCTTGTACGTCGTACTCATCCTTCCTTGATGAATTCTGGCTCAGAATTTCTGGGACTATACCGTTAATTTTCTACTGGCATTATTTCATTTTTCGTTAGTTGTTAATCAGTCAATCGCATGCACATTTTGTTTCGTATTATCATTATTGCGTAAACGTTGTACACTAATTTTAAGATCATTGTTGTTCTAATTTTGCATGAGCATGAGCTTGTCAAAAACTGTGAAGCTGCATGGATTTCTGTGATCAAAATTCAGTTACAAAGTGTCTTGGCCTTTTAATTTTAGAAAAGTTCAACCAGGTCAACAGTTCCTGGTCAGTCCGAGTGACATTTTTAATTTTGTTAACACTTCGTCAACGAATCAGTGCCTACAGATGTCTCGCCGAAACTACGACTTCAATTTCGGCTACTGGATCAAAATTTTGGAGAAGGACTCTAACCTGAGGGATTGGGAATTAATCAGTCGGGCAATCTGGGTACGCTTTCTATTAACTAACATGACATTTCTAGCTTTGTATTTATTTGTAGTGCTTATGCTTTGGATTGTATGCGTCTGTGTGAAGCAGTGCTTTTCGTTAACTTACGTTTTATCACTATTCACTTAGCATGTATTATGTATGATAAAATTTAAACTCAGATCTGGTGACTTAAGCTCAACCCCAACATAACAGACCAACAGCTGGAATTAAATGGATGTAGCAATAGTTAAACACAATGAACGCGCGAGACATGTTAGAAGTTAGATACTGTTGGATGTGGTGAACAAAGTGAACATTGAAAAGTTTGCGCTTTCTGGTTAGACATATTCCGAGGCATGTGGCATGGTTAGTGCTTTGAGATTGGGTTGAGATTAATGAATACAACGAGCTTTTAGTGGCAAGGAATTAAATTGAGAGTTTAGGAAGGGGGCGATGCGATGAGGAAAAACTGGAGATTCGGTAATGCTGAAGTAAAGTCGATGAAACAATGGATGCCTCAAAGCAAATGGTCGTCTGGTAATGGGATGGTAGCGCCTAGGTTTTCTCTTGTCTTCAAGAAAATGGTTAGAAAGGATGAAAAAGAAAGTGGAAAAGTTGACAGGGGATTTCTTGCAGCAGATCCTAGCAGATCCAAAAGACCGGGAGCGACGCAACTGGATAATATATTTTTAGGAGAAGAGAATACTTTCAGTCTTTCAGGAACCTGCCCTTAGTTTTTCGGAGCTCCACTGTGGGATCCATATATTCTGTTCCATTCCACGTGACAGGCCATTCATTCATTCTTTGTTGTAGTTTGCTTCTTCTTCCACTTCTTCGGTTCTTCCTCTGTCCTACTCCTTTAAGTTTAGGTCTTGGAACTTTGACCTGGCAATCGAAGTTGCTCAGTTCCTGTATCTATGAACGAACTCAGAGCTCCAGCTCTCAAACCCTTGGGAGGAAATTTGTTAGGTCTTTCAGAGAAATACTGACTTTCTCTTTTGGCTTGACTGCTTTCTCCGGCCGGCTGTGCTCTTATTTGATTCGGTCCGCTGGTGTTCTAATGGGCTCAGGGCATGGGCCTCCTCTTTCGCGGTGGTTACGATCACTGGGCTTTAAATTTTGTATGTTCAAGGCTGAAATGAAATTGTCCGCTGTCGAAATCAATTAGTGGTTTGCAGCTTAAAAATAGAGTTTTGGTGCGTGATCACAATGATTTTAAGCGTCTTTAGACTCTCTGCTCCATAGAATGAGTGAGATAAATTTGATTATTGCACCCTTATTTTAACCATCAACAAACCAAAATGCTCTTCCCACTCTCTGTAAGTTTCGTTCTAGTTCTGACCTTCTGTTCAATCTATTTAATAACGATTTCTGAATTTAATTCCAATTTGAGTACCCGACTAACCAAATTGACTGGAATAAAAGATGAAATAGAATAGAATATAAATACTATAATTTTAGTTTGTATTTTAATTGTCGACTGTATCAGTCGTTAATGATAGTGATGTGACTATTTTAAGTAAGGTTTTTAGCTAAGGATTCTGTGTGTGTGTGCATTCATTTCAATGTATTGATTTTGTCCATTTCGTCCAATGTCGTTTAATAAAAGGGTTAATTAATATAAATAGAATTCGGGAGTTCAACTCCGCCAAACGAATTTCGATCATATACAAATAGATGGTACGGGAAGACGAAAGAATTCAAGCGTTTTGACGTTTAACCGTTTTAAGCTTCTTTTCTGCTTCTGTGCTTCTCTTGTTAAATTTTGTAGTCTTGTCATTTTTAGAAAAGTTTTTTCCAGGAGAAATTGAAATTAGTCTTTGATGGTGTGATGATGATCGCAGCCGAGCGGTTTTACGGCATGCCAGTAGCATAAACGGAGGAGAGGAATTGCACTTGGAGTACATTTCGTTAATGGATATAGAGCCCCATTCAGACTCTGTTGTTCGTCTGATCTAACAAAGCTTGGATTCAAACCAACGCTACTTTTTACGCCTTTGTGTTAGGTTGTTAGGTACTTCCTTTTTCAAGTAGTGGGTGCAGGATTCGCGAGACGATCGTTTCATTTCTAGTTCCTGCAGGTTCCGCTTTGGGCACCGATCCAAAATTTCTGGTTTAATTTTTTTCGGTGTAGACTTCAATTCAAACACGCGTCTGAGGCTTTTCTGTTGTAGTAATATTGTATGTCTTTATTGGAGGACCAACTCCGCCAACAAAGTTCCAACTGCTTTTCTTTCTGCGACATGGTGTATGTAGTTTTAGGAGAAATATTTTATCCGGAATCTCTGAGCTCATTCTGCAAGAACAAAACATAACTCTTTCACTTTTCCTTGCCTTACTCGGATGAAGACCAGAATAAATTGTTGGATTTTTTTTTGCAGACTACCGTCTAGTGCGTCTAGTTTATCTGAAACTCTGTTAACTCTGCTCGGTTTGAAGGGCGGTACTATCATTTGACTTTGGTCAAAATTATTTGAAAAGTCCGCTTGGAAAACATTTGCTTCGAATGGTTTCAAATTGAAATTGCCCTGAATTAATGATTTTGCATGTCTCCCTTTCTCCGCTCTACTCCTACGCATTTAGCTAGCTTCATTTGCAGTTCGCAAACAGTACAGTGTTTGGTTTTCGCAACCAAAATTCTATCCCTCTTCGAACGTTTGAACTCTAGCCAGAAGCAGCTCATCATTGAGAAAATTGAGGTGGTCGTTCAGCTTTGACTTCCCTTACACGTGTTATTGAGGAGCATGGTTCCATAATCCTAGCATGCCGAAAACCGATTCAAACGTATAAAACACATTTAGCATAAAACGTTGTAGCGACATAATTACAATATTATTGCATTGGGTCAGGGCTTACATCAGAAAAAAACAATTTGTTAGACTTGTTTGTGATAAAGTAGCATTAACCCGAAAACGAGAGGAGTCATCATTTGTTTAGGCGCATATTTGATTTTTTAAGTTTTGGGGATGAAATGTGGAGGTAAGCCAAATTACCACATTTTGGTAATTCCACTTTCTACTTCCCGCTACTTGCAGTGGAAAATTAATTATGTTGATTGTAGCAAATGCTTGAAAATAAAGAGCTCTGGGACCAGAGTATATACTCGGTAAAGTGAAAAAGTTCATAAAAGAACATGCGAATAAAGTGAAAGTAATTTCGCATCGATTTTCCATAGAAGAGAAGAATGAATACTTGATTCATAATGTGCGAGATTTCTTTATACATATGCTTTGGATGACTAGGAAAGGAAACTCTAAGCCGTGAACACGGAAGTAGGAATGACACCTGAGTTTTCACAGGGAGCTAACTCATATAGTATAAGACGATTTCAGTAAGCTTAGAAATACAAGCAATCGATAAGAATGTCGATAGTTCTGCTGTCAAGGATTTCTTGTGTCCTGATTAATGCATCCGTGCATAGAATTCACATGTTTCCACACAAGAAGTACTTTTCCTTTCCAAGCTCCTACATCCTACCCTTGCTTGCAATTCGACTAGTTGAGCAATTGTCGGAGAAAAGTGTGTGGGTCTTGTCGTCTAGTTTTCCTGTTCTATCTCGGCATTTGGTGGCGTCCGTAAGGTTAAGGTGGTGGGAGTCTTTCTGGTGAGATAGAGAAAACTCTGAAGAAAGCTTGCGCTGTTGCGTTACAAATGTGTTGAAGTGGGTGTTCACTGAATCGGATGGTATGGGAACCTACTAGTACTAGACCCTCTGGATTCTGGATCTGGAATCTAGGTACTTGTCTTGTCCTGGTCTGTAGTTTCTTTACCATCTCTACTAAGGCATCTATGTAGATAGCCTAACTGGGGTGGTATAGAGTAGAGGTAGCCCGACGTCCATTGTGGGTAACTAAGCATGATATTCTCTTCGAGTTTTCTCTTGAAACCTTGATGTGATCTCTTAGAAGTGTACCTAACTTGAACTTCCTTAATAATCTACGTCTTTCTTTCCTCCCAAGACGACTTCACTCAGCTATGGCTTTCACTCGCGCAGAATGCGTTGTCTTAATGAAATTATAATAATGCCCCAAGCTTTCCTTTGCTCAAGGAGGAGGGAGAGGAATAAAAGATAAGAAATCATAAAGGTAATTTTCATCGCCATTTTACATTTGAAATGGATGCCTTTCTCCGGCCGTACTTAGCAACGCTTGTAGCGATTATTTTAATGTTTGTGTGCTTTCTCCGGTGAAAGTACCCTCGACATGGTTCGCTTTATTTCATTAAATAGACCGGTAGAATTCCAAGTTGATTTGTTCGTAGATGAATCAAAATTCAACTCCAGTCTCCGGGAGAATGTTTGATTTGGCGAATTGCCGAAGAATTGATCAGCGTGGGACGGGACGTGGATTAGAATAAGGTGAAAGTGTCCTTATCACATCAGAATGAATGAAAGAGAAATGGAAAGTGGAAATTTCATTCATTGATTTAGTCGAGTCGTGCTTTCTTTCCCTTTCCATCTCCTTCACGGTTGCGACAGTTTCTAGTGTTGTATGTTGTATTGGTATTCGTTGCATGAACTTCGTATTGAGATGGAAGATGAAGATAGAGGCAGGAATGAAGAGATGAATTGAGCAACATTGTGACGCCTGGGCTGATGCTACGGCGGCGGCTTCTCTGAACTCTTGAAGAGATGAGAATTTTGGAGTTTGAAAATGTTTCTGAAGTTTTTGGGAACACTTTTACTACTTGTCTCAGAGAGAGTGAGAGTCATGCTAGGGGATGAGTTTTTCTTGGCATGAGTATAACATGTCCGGACCAGGCAACGGCATTGCGCAGTTTAGAATTTCTAACTCTAGGCAGGCAGAAAATGTTTGGTTAGTTTGGTTCTATGGGTGCTGCGTGTTCAACTAGACGTCGTTCCGAAACGACCGAGACCCTCTCTTCGTAGTGTTGGTTCTGCACAAGTCATCTCTGCCTCCCAAAAGAACGACGTTGAAGTGAGCGAGTGGAACTGAAATAAGGTCTTCGACAGTTTTCTCCTCGCGTAGTGGGAGGCGTGTGATGCTTTAAATTGCTCAGTCCAGAACTAGAAATAAGCTCCATTCTAAATCTTCAATCTTTATATCTCCAGCTTCTTCACACTCTAAACTCAGGAGTCGTCGGAGTTGTGAAAGGATGATAATTTGACGTGTGACAATCACAAGTGGTATTGTCAACTACATTGCATTCTCAACTCAACTGATTTTTGTATTTAATCACCTTTTTGTCATTATTGTTGATAGTCGAAGGTAGAAAATTTCAACGGAAGAACTGATTTGATACTATTTGTGAACATTTTGTTTAACTAAAATTCACTGAGTGATTGTGCGATACCTTACACCAAGACCAAAGAAGTGGTTGTTTCTATTTTGTGGTCAAAATCTGAGCAGTACTAAGAACTCTTTCAATGTGTGCCGACGTGGCGAATTCAATTGCCAAATTATGGGGTCCTGGTGCTTTCCTTTTTCCCACGTCACAGGGCGTGCAGGGTCTATACTACCAGGCTGTAAGTTTTTGACCGTACTGTTAAATTATTCGTAATCTACTCTAGAAAGACCTCAATTCACTTCCAGTAGTAGGCAAAACTCGCGCGAACCAATCTATCAATTAAGTAAGAAGGGCCTTAAACAATCGTGACAAGGGACACGTATCTATTTCAGTCCACAGAGAAACTTACAACTGCAACGAGATAAAATGGGAGAAATGTGTGCAACACTTTGTATAGATGAAAGTACCCTTGAGATTTAGATAGCATTGTTTAACATGTAATTTGTTTTGCTTTGTCTGTTTAAAGTGAGAATCTTTCGACAATGCCGATTGTGGAATGAATTATCAGACGTTTAGCTGCTTTGTATTATCTAGCTCTTGGAAAAGCAAATAAGCTCCATTGCTTTCTGGACTTAGTAAGTATTTAAGCCAGTAAGCAGGCAGGCGAGTCAAAATGTTTGAAGACGAACGCGAAGGTGACTTCGTAAACAGTTTCTGCAAGGAAAACACATAAATTATTAATAGCTGAATCGGCTATCACGTCTAATTATCTGAAATTGAACTTGAAAATTATGATTTAGGTCGGTTTTTGAGAGCGATAGGCTTTTTCATTATCCTAAGGATCGAACTCGAAGTTATACTAAAACAAAGTCAACAACGGTTTTAAATTTAGCAACTCGTACTGGGCGTGTAGTTTACCATAGTTTACAATCGCACCAATTTTACGCCAGAGTCCAATGTGCATCTTCGTGCGTTGAAAATAAAACTAATTGGATTTTTAAAAAGGTAATGTCACATTAAAACTATACGTATTTTTAAGGGTTAATTTTTAACTCAATACTCAATATAGCTCGACAAATAGCGATGCGAATTTCGGATTCTAGGGGCTGTAAGTGACGGATGTGTCTATGAATTATACAAAAGTCAGTGAATTTGCCCATCCCCTTCATGTACTTACAATATGTCCATAAATTCATCTTCTTAAGAACTGATATTTCTTACGCCACCATTCTTTACCTTCTGGGAGAATGGGAGACATCCTGAGAGTCAGTTCGGTCAAAACCGCACGTCTCTCTCCTCTCATTTATTCGAAGAATACTTGTCCGTTGTCCTAATATTTTGCATCTGAACTTGCTTGGCTTAGCTAGCTTTTCAGAATTATTGGGAAACGTCAAAGTGGAAACCCTTAGCTTTTTCTTATTTGTCCAAAATTTCATTCCTTTCAATTTTTAGAAAAGTTCAAAAATCTATTAAAATATAATAATTGTTGTAGTTTTACCGCAGGAACAATGCTGTACTTTCCTATAAAACCTTTCTTTTGAGCTTAGGTCGTGAAATTTTTCTCTAATCCCACAGTCTTCTTGACTCTTGACTGTTTTGGCAGTACACAAATATGTGTAACTGTAAGCTGTCTCCTTCCCAAAACAAAATCTTGTTAGCCATTGTCGTTTCAAAATTTCTCAAACATTAACACCAAGGTCTAAGAAAAGTTTATTAGTTCTGCTAGAATTACCTGTATTCCAGTTAGTCAAATTATTATTCACAACGCTCGAAACTCATCACGGCCAACCTCTGCATGGCCATCTCACTGATCTCACTGACTTTTCTCAGATGAACCGTTTCATAGAAGTGCTTCGGAATTAGTTACAACTTATTTTAAAACAAGAATTGCTTTTTTTTTCTTTGCTTCACGATGACGAAGGAGTACTGCAAATACAAGGACTTCATAATCTCAACATATTCTTTTCCTTACGTCATAGCCAGAATAAATATAAAAAAGTTTCAAGTGTCTCTACTCTGATTGATTTGATGTCTACATGCACTAGAAGCAGGGTTAGGTTGAGTGAAGTGATTTCAAATCAGAAATGTGAGCACCACACTGTTTGATCATTTAATGGACTCTTGAAGGTTTTCAAAGCAATGCTTTTCCCTAGAGAACTTTATAAAGTGGAAGCGCTCGATTTTGTTTATCTGGAGTGAATTCTTTGTTTTTGGTAAAAAGAGACTGACATACAAAGAAAGACAATCTAATATTTCACTGGCTTTCTCCTTTCCTGTGTTTTTACCAAATTGAAATGAAAATTGCTTGCGCTGGGAAATTCTAGACTTCCTAGTAGACTAGAAGTCGGCTGGGAGTAAGATTTCCTGGTTTTCATTCGATTCCACAATTCCAAGTTATACGGATGCTAGATCCAGAATGTTTGCTTATGTATGGCGTTAGCCTAGAAAATTTTGGAAAGGAGTAAGCTAGGATGTTCCCTCCAGCCTTGCTGATATTTTCGTAATGATCTCATATTTCATTTTGTTCAGTAAGTTAATCACACTTTAGCTTGCGTTTTGAGTTGGATTCCCGGGGTTTTCCGGCGGTTCAGCAATTTAAATTGGAAGCTAAGCTGAAACTCAGATTCATAGTCTTGTGTAGAGGACCCTAATGTTTATAGAGCTCTGGTTAAGTGGAGAAATGTGAGTTTGGCTTTGTTTAGATTTGAAATAGGGGTGGTAACATATAAATGGGTATAAATTAGAACGTTGTTCAATTTCAGCTTCCGGAGTAGCCAAGCGTGAATTTTAGAAAGCAGGTTCTGTTAAATTGTCGATCGATTTTGGCCCTGTTGTGGTGGTGAGCGGAAAGCGGAATTGAGTGTCACTCTCTCAAAGTACCCTTTGAAAAGAAATACTGCTTGCGCCGCTCAGCTAAGTTTTCAGAGATCTCATCCGCACGGGAGTTCGAGTTAACTTGGAATTTATTAGATCCATGCTGTAATCGACTGCTGCGTTGTCATGAGTTTAGCTTTGTAGTTGTAATACCCTTAGTACGGGCTTGGAGATCGTGTGATTGCGAAACGAGATGTGATAAAAACAGTCACTTGAATTGCTCGCTTTCAAAAGTAAATGTGTTTTCCTGGCTAGTCGTATATCATCCCTTCATCCAGCAAAATTTACATTTGCTCCTCAGATGGTCCCAATGATTAGAGCAGAAATATGCAATAAGCATTCATGATTTCTAGAATTGCTTAAAGGTTTCAAACTTCAAAGCCAGGAAATGGATTCCGGTAAATTTTACATTAATTAAATTTCGCACAATTGCCCAAATTGTGCCAAGAAAAACTGTGCTAGCGAATGTTATAAACGAAGCACAAACAAAACAGACGAGTAGCTGCTGGCAGGGAAAAAGCAATATCATTTAGCATCTATGTAATTTCTTTCATCACTATATTCTTTTGTAATTTGACACCAGTCATCTTGATGGTGGCATATGTTGGCATGTTTGGAATTCTGAGACTCCCAAGAATTGTATGCATTTACGCAATACGTTAGCTGTTCCGTTTCGCAAATAACCTGCTTTTGAAAAAGATCACGAAAAGAATGAAAGCATCGGTTTAAGATAATCATTGTCCTACATAGACGCGAATAGAATACGTATGGGACTACCAACCATGTTTAAAACCTTATGTATTCTTAATGGAAAGTGGTCCTCCGTTGGTCTTTTCTTTATAGTATTCTTGTGTTTGACTACACAGTTTTCTTCTCTCTCTTGGTACCTTTTTATTTCCTACATGCAGTGTGATTTAATTTCCCCAGATGGGTTGTATTGTAAATTTTTTTGAAACTCAATTGCTTTTTCTACACTTGCTTTGCTCGGTTTAAGTTTATTTTGGCCGTGGCATGACTCATTGTATTGTTAGACGCTCAAAATAAGACAACGCCATTTTAAGCCTAGACGTTTTGTGATTCATGGAAGCCCTTAAGTGAGTAAAGTGATAGGGGCGACATATATGACAATGAGTCATGAAATGAAAATGAGTGCTCTTCAAAGGTCCGACTCGGGGTTGAGTTGACTAAATGGGGCCTTAATTTTTGAGAAGGCCCTTTTTGTGTTGTAAAGAGAAAATAAGCGGACCAGATTTATTATGAAAGTTAACCAATGAAGAATGAACTGTTTCCGGAGGATCTGGGCTCAGTACTCTTCACACGTGGTCAACACATTGCTTTTGCTGTTATGCTGCACCTAGTGCTGCGATTATTCGGAAAGGGCTGAACGTGTAAGATTGCTTGTCATGTGCAATGTGTATGTATGGTAGTTTGTTTATTGATGGACCTTTTGTCTATGTAATGAAATGGTGAAAGAGGCAAGAAAATACGCGTACGGTTGAATGGTTGGGTCTGTTTTACAACCCGGCAGAGGAAAATAATTAGAAACGACTGGTTTATTTAGAGCAAATGAGGATACCAGATAAGGGTGCAATGGGTAGAGTATTTGCAGCTAGGTCAAAGATTATATGCACACGTAATGTACACCACATCCAAGGATGTATCCAGACTTCACTAGACTTTGACTTTAACCCTTGTAGACCATAGATTTTAATTGAAACTGAAGATAGCAAATGCTTAACGTCTATCTCCACTCCACAGATGAATGTGATGTGATGTGAAGCATTTGATATTTCAGAGTAGTGGGGCTCTGGGGCTCCAGTACTCTAATGACCTCACGGATCTGTACACCAATTCAGTACATGGAGATTGGATGGGATGAGAAGAAACATGTGTTAGTGGATTTGCCAGTACTTCCATCACACACTTAATTGAAATATATGAGCAGGCTAGGTTTCTCTTCTCCGTTGCATCTCAGCAGCACTTGCAGCACTATCGTAGAAATGAAGCTCTGAGTCTCTGAGGCGCATATAACAGATGAAAGAAGTCTGGAGTCTGGACAGTTGACTGTTTTTTTAACATGTGAATAAAGAACATAAGCATTTCTGTGATGAAATTAAATTAACACGTGCAACAATAAGAATACAAAAGGAATTGGGTTTATTAGCTAGAATTGGTCCGAGGATGTTCCAGTAAATATATGTACATGACCATTCATCTGGGTGTCGGACACGAAGGACGATTTTGCCTTGCAAGTTTGTATACTTTACTAGCCTTGGAAAAAACGTCAGTATACTTCACAAAACTGCTATACATAGAAAGGACCAACCATCCACCAACTCATACCAGACAGGATTTGGTAACGCAAGGGCCGCCACTATTCCAATACGCTGAAATAGACTTTAGACGTACAAAAGAGATGAGGAGTGAGGATCATTGCAACGAACAGAAAATCTTGTTTCCCTGCTCCTGTAATTGAGTTTTAGAACTTCCTGGTTTGCTAAATTAAAGCGCTGGGGCGGACATGTTGGAAACAAGATTGTCTGGTTAAATATTGAGTTACGGTAGACGGTAGGGCACCGTGTTTTGTACATTCCTTGTGAAATTTCATTTGGAAAATGTCGCAACAGTCTGGACTCTGGATTGGCGCCGAATCCATTATCAGACAGATGAGATCCCAAGTTTTGAAGCTAACTAAGTTTTGAAGCTAACTTAAATATGAAATTTGTCAGCACTTCGTGGGTTTTAAACCATATCTCCTAAAAGTGTCTTCGTTTTAAGGCTTTTCGCTCATGCTAGCTACTGTAATATTTACACACAACGTAGTTAAGATTTGTACAAGTTCTCCTCAAATGCCAGCTGTTGAGATTTGCTATCGCTTTTGAAAATCCAGAATTCGTGGAAATTATGAGTATATAGTACGAACAGGTGTTGTAAATTAGATTATTTTTAACCCGGGAAAACCGCAGTTCGTTTCGAGCAATTTGAGTGAATATGTTTCGGTACAGGCATGTCTTGTTAACTCGTAGAAAAAGAAAATGTGGGAGACTTGACGGTAAGGCCAAAAATAACGAAGAAAGATCATACTGAGTAAATATACATTCTAAGCGAAATGCGGAACTTCTCTACGGATTTAGTCAATTGAACACATATGGCAACTGAAAATTTGGGAGGTTCGAATCTCGGCTAGTTAGTTCGCTTCGTTAAGATATCTAAATCTCGAATTCATATACGACACAGCCTTTATTTTTGTCAGAAGGCAAAATGTTCCTTGTCTTTCTGTAGCATCCATGAAAAATTGTTTCCAGTCTGGTACAAATGTAGTCTGGTACATCCTACGTCCTCCTTGCACATTAATAACACAGAGACAAGACTATCCAAATTTTGGAATGGCAGAGATGACTATTCTATTCTGTCGTGCATTTGTATTCTGTGTAAGTCTTCTATCCCAGTCTTCAAGGATATAAAATATTCCAACGTCAACTTCCCAGAGTGCAAACATTTCATAATCAAGCTGAAATGTGGTTTTCCATGAAGTACTTTCTTTTTGAGAAGTAAGGCTTCCGGTTGGAAGATTGTAAAATATTCAAAATGGTGAAAGGCGAGGAGAGGAGCGAATGGCTTTGAGACTGGGAACGATTTTAAGTAAAAGTTGAGTTTTGTAAGGTAGTTTTTCTTCATTTGATCTATCCTTACAAAGAAGAAGGATTTGCTTCGTCCTGAGCAAAATATAAGTTTGGCGTTTCTTGAATGCGAAGAACTTGAGAAAAAGTTTTACAGATAGAATTCTCAGTTAGGAAGTGTCAACACACGGGAAAGTCTTTCCCAACTTTGAGAAAAGCAGTTGATGGCACAGGAAGCTAAATATTTTCATTTGATGATTTAAAGCTCAAGCAATGCGTACTCTACGCTTTAAAAGAAAAAGTAGAACCATGAATCAACTCGCTTGAAGAACAACAATAATTATTTTGAGTTTGATTTACGCTTTTATAGAAAGTTTGTTACTTCGGGAAGTCTGGTGAATTTCGGTGAAAGTAACCACATTGTTCGACTTCGACACCAATCGCCATGGTCTCTAATTTTTAGTTCAATCAGGGCAGATCTGTAGATTTTCCATGAATTTTTCTGGTTTCGACATCAAGTTAATTAGTCCACACCTCGAATTTCAGTGAAATCAATTAGAGCAATCCACCTTGATGCCTCTACCTCTCGTAACCAATGTTCAATGTAAACTAGAATTTTGATAGAATTAATCTAAAAAGTCAACTCAAAGCATTTCCTTCTTGGGGAGCACAAGTGAGCTGTACAGTTGAATTCGAGATTGTTGTACTCAAAAGCGGAATTATAAAGTACGGTTTGTTTTTGTTTGCTCGGGTTGCTTAAAAAAGAGCTGAAAGTGGAAAAGCTTTCCTCTGTCCTAATCTGAAACTTTCGATCCGTAACAACTTCTCCTATTTCATGCTCTCCATTGACTTCGCTTCATTTTGTAACTTTCCCTTTGATTTCGGAGTATGAAAGCACGGCCTTAGTTTGTCTGTGTGTAAAGCAAATAAAAAATTCAAAATAACTCAAGAAATTTGGCTAGTGTCCCCGTGTAATAATAACTGATGGATTAAATGTAATGATGCAGACATCGAGATTATGCAAACAGTATAACCAAACTGGAAATTGGACATGAAGTAGTTCACTCCGATGATATGCGCAGTTCCGTTGCTACTGTTGCAATTAGGATAACCTTTTATTGAATTCGAGGTGGGCGAAAAGATTGAGGATCGCGCGGTGCTGTATTTTACTAGTTCATTTATAAATATTTTGTGTCATTTGTTTCACAATGGGTAATTGTATGTAGCAGAAATTGCCATATCCGTATCACTTCTTGAAAGCAGAATGGCGAACGCTCGTAGTTTGGTTTACTCGAAGTCTAATCAATCGGGAATTACGGAACAGGTGTTCGTGGCACTTTCTCAGATGATTTAATTTGCTTCTTGTAACAGATCAAAGACCTAATTACTGGGTTTTGCTTTGTTCAGTACTTTCAATTATATTTGATTGTGCAAACGCTTGTGCCAGGCTTCAATAAAAGTGTAGTATCTAATACCCATTAATCCAGAAGGCCAGCTCATTTTTCCCCAAACTGTTGAGAAGTAGACCTACAAGATTTCTGCGTCTTGGAAAATTTTCAATTTTCGTGATAATGTGCGCCAGAAAGTCATTGGGTCTATTTCGTTGAATTTCTAGAAACTTGCCTGTTCTGTCATTCTCGAAATCACCAATCGTTCCTTAGTTTTAAGTTTCACTGGAATCAGCATTGTGTGTACTTTGGTCGAAATTCCATCTCACTTACAAATTGATTTGAAATCCAATTTTGTCGTCTAGAGGCTGTCAGACGGCATTGGTATGATCCGTACCTTGCGCTACTCTTGCAGACTTGTAAAGTTTTGCTCGACTGTTCCTTCTGTCAGCGTAGTATAGAAATGTACCTTAGTTTCTAGAGCCGCATTTACTATACGAAATAGAATTTACCCGAAAAGTTAAAGCCTAAAGGACATTTGGAAAGGAGCAAAGTCTGGATTTCTTGAAGAATAGTAAACAGGGCAGGGAGATTGTCGCAGACGCTTCTGGGTGACTTGCGCTTGGGCAGTTACTTTAACGGGAGGGCAAGATTGATCTTAAAACTGAAATGGAATATTAAAACAAAATGAAAGTGTTATATTTCGATACGCCTGCTAACTTGTTTCATACTTTTCTCTACTGACTGTGTCGACTGGAACTGGGAGTTGATACGCGATTCAAGCGATATTCACTCCAGCCCTGTCCTCTCAACTTGAGAGAAAAGCATTTCTTGACGTGCCACACGCATTTCTGTTTCTGTTCTAATGCTCGCCTCGCGTGACATTCAATAGTGTTATTACAAGGGCGCACAGCTTAATGAAATACGATTTCAACTCTCGCTCAACTTTCAACTTGTCTTGACGAAATAATATTTCTCATGGGTATCCGTAATTGGAGAAATCTTTTTTCTTCTGGGTATTCAATTCTTGGCTATATATACCTCTATTTCACCTTGCATTTGCACGGCCTTGTGAGGAATTAATGTTAGAATTGCTCCACGTAATAATCGATTATATTAAAGGTTTACAAATTCGCTTTGCAGTTCGAACACTTCGAAGTTACCAAATTGAATAGAAAGTAATACAGTATATATAGATCAAGGAAATGAAAATATTCATGAACCAACTGCGAGCCGGAATTGCCGAAACCTTAGTATTGCTTTCGGATGTTGTGTTTTGTCAGTGTCAGAAGTAAAAGATTTCTTGTAAAATTCTACCATCAACAATCAAATAGTGATAGCATGATCTAGTCAACTATTTTGTAGGTCATTTTCGGCACCAGTGCTTTCGCAAAAATCATTTATATTTCAAAGTAGCCTTCCTTCTACGTAGACTATTTAGCTTGCTTAAATGTACATTATTGTGAAAGTACGATGGAAATTAATTTTGCATTATTGTTTCAATTTTCATCTGTATTCTCTTCCTTCCGTTTTCCTTCAAAAAATTAGGGCTGTTTTTTATTGCAGATAAAGTTTATTCGACATCGGGTGAACCAGCGGTCATCCTTGAACACCATTTTTCAAAGAAGGTCGTTGATTCACAAGATGGCGATTATTATCAACACAATTGTTATTTTCGATCCCGTCCTTGAATTGATTAATGTAATTTTTTTCTAGTTACCAAAATCTCACGGACAAACCCGATTTTTTTATACGCTTCGTTTTTGAGTTAGTTTGACACCAAAAAGTCAATAGCTCACTAGATTACCCGGTAGCGTGTCGACTTCCAAAGTCAGGTAAATGTTTGCCTGAGTTTTCTGCAGTGCTCCTTGGAAGCCCGTGAGCGCTAGTCCCGCTATGAAATATTGAATAAGCATATTTTTTTGCTCAATTGTAAGGTTTCAGGTTTGATATTTATTGTAAGTTGATTAAAACTTAAATCATGGAACCGTAATTCAAAACAGTGTATTTGAGCTCTTGCGACATCGACATTAATATTGGTGTTGAATTCCAATTCACGTGACTACTAATCAACCCCTTTGTATTACTCTTTGCAGCAAGCAGTCCAAACAGGTTCTATGGCTTATTCTGGAGGTGCTTCCGGTGGGATTCAAAATGGTGATCTGTCAAATTCAGGAGTTGCACTCCCACAAATTAAGCCAGATAAAGAGATTGGTCAGAACTTTAACCAGATTCCTGGAGGAGGAGGATCAGCAGTTGAACAGCAAACGGTAATATTTATTTTTCGTGTACTGCATTGACTGGAAATGCGGAAAGTCACCGCAGTGATATAAATTTTAATCAAGTGATTCCCAAATATTTAATCGAACCAAACTTAAAACCTCAGCAAACGGAGCCGGAAACAGAGCCGACCTCTTTGGTGGTAACTTCCGGGTCAAACATTGGGGTAGTGAACCAAGGCACATCCACTTCCAGTCAAATTTCAAGTGACTCGTCTTCCGTTGGAAAGGGTCAGCCAAAGCGACTACATGTGTCCAATATCCCATTCCGATTCCGAGATCCTGATCTTCGAGCCATGTTTGGGGTAAGAATTCTTCGAAAGATAATTAGAGTTACCATTTTACCCTGAGTTCATCTACATTCAACCTGTTCTATGTTTGACAGCCATTTGGTGCAATTCTTGACGTTGAGATAATTTTCAATGAGCGTGGATCAAAGGTAAGTTTTATTGATTGCGGTTTGGGGAAGGTGTATGACTTCGAGGTTGGAAATTGAACCAAGGACCTGTTAACGGCGTTTCCACTTTGGGAGAATGCAGAATAGGCAGCTATTGTTATTAACGATGCGTACGAAGGGAAAGAAGGAATGCAGGATTTCTATCTGGCGCATTAAATAGTTCTTGGCTCCTATTTTAGAATAGGACAAATGGAGTATTTACTTCGGGACTTGCTATAATTAAATTTTCTATTCGATACAATGAACGTAAAGAATTTAAAGTTGTCCATATCCTTTATCATTATCCTCCAGTTGAAAACTATGTGTTACTCTCCCTTGACTTGTCTCTTGTCTAGTTCTATTGGGTGTTCACTTTGGAATGTTTTTGCCGGAATGAAACGAAGTAGGTTTGCATTGGGTTTTCGAATCTGCCTGACCTTTATACATGGATACCAAGCACATTTCAAATAATTGGTTGTGGTGTGACGGGGAAAATATTCCTCAAAGGATGTGTGGTTTTTCACACATTCGATTCTAAGCTTTTCGTTAGCCAATATTTAATATTTTGCATGAGCCCAAAACGTTCTATAACACGAACCCAAGCCGACTTATGTCTCAGGGAGAGACATTCACAAACAGCATTGCACATTTTGTACCATGTGTACCAAAATTTATTTTTATGGGGGTTTGTTCGGTTAGTATTTACGAATCAGGGTCTGAGAAATGAATTAATTTTAATTCATAGATTAAATGAATGAAACTATTTTGAGAGTGATAAGTGAAGTTATACCACAATCAAGAATCCAAAGTCTAATATTTTCGTCAGGAATATCGTATAGTTTAGGTTAGCTTTACATCTGTCATTTAGCGTCGGACATACGATATTAAGATTCTTGGGTTTGAATTGAATCCCACGAAACGTATTTTGGAGAATTCCCAGCCTACGTATCGAGTGAATGACATTTAATGGTTGTATTGTATTTAATTTTTTTTGAATATTGGACTTACTTATTCCATGACTTTATATAGGGTTTTGGTTTCGTAACATTCGCCAGTTGTGCAGATGCTGAACGAGCGAGAGAAAAACTTCACGGAACAGTCGTTGAAGGGCGTAAAGTCGAGGTGTGCATGTTTATTCACGTATTTAAAAAAACTTCTCGCTTCATTCTTCCTTTAAAAATGCTTTACGTAATTACCCAAGCCACACTCTTCTTACACATAACATAGTCTAAGAATTTAATTAAACATGCTAGTGCTACTTTGTACCGTACTGTAGTTCGTAGGATGACATGACTTAACGTAATTATTATTTGATTGCAACTTAAATGTACATATGATAATGTACAATTTGAACGGTAAGGCTCGGCTGTTACATTGCTGATTTGGTTGTGTTTTGTTTGCTGCAATGCGTTTAGCTTTTAGAATTGAAATTACAAGTAATGCTTTGCGCATTTAGTTCTGTTGTCGTAATTATTGAAATCCTTTCATGACTGGTGGTGGTGATTGGTTTGATTGCAATTTGCAAGATTGGATTCGGTGTGACATGCTGAGACTTTTATTTATTTTAACACTAAAGGAAATAGGAAGTGTGATGCTTGTGATTGACTGTCAAACACACTAACTATAAATATGTCGAGATTTCTTAAATGTGAATTGCGGGTGCTAATCTGCCAATGACAAACACATGCAGTTGGAGGTACAGTTAGTTCGAGTATTCTGGAATTTTAATGAAATCGTTTACGGCGTTCATGAATTTGTTGAAGGCAGGACATTTGCAATTAATTTTCTGACGAAGAAGAGCTAACCTGACTCAATTAGTTTCAAATTCGTTTCAAATTTCAGCAAAATAGTCTTACTTTTGAACGTAAATGAACAGTTGAAAATTCTATTAATTGCTCTCGTCTGCTTGCGTCAACGCTTAAGGGAATCTCTGAGGGAAAATTAGTCCTTTCCGGGTGAACACTTGAAGCATTTGATTATTCAAGCTCATTGAAGCGAGCCATCAAGGCGTTGGGCTTTAATATGTTTCAGAGTTGTGGTTTTGATTTCGTGTTCATCCAAATCTTCCCCTTGGAATTAAATATTACATTACATAGTCGCGTAGGTATACTAAGATTACGCTTCGGGTGAAACTTTTGGGTTTTGGCTGTACACACAGCAGTGAAAGCAGAGATCTCGGTTGCACGATTTCATCAGTAAAGTTGTGCTCTGTAGTTAGGTAGGCTATTTAACTTAGCCAAGAACCTCGTTTCTCGAGTCTGCCTGCACGAATTTTACTTGAAAACCTTGAATTTTTATAACATTCTGATTTGGTGAAAGCATGCTGGAGAAAGTTCATGTGGACTGACTATATTTAATTCCCCAATCGTTACTTTTCGGTATGGCTGTGGGTAAATTTTATAACATGACACGCTACTGTAGAATGTCTTATTTGCATAAAAAATATTTGCACCACCTGGGGCTGATTGTGTTTAATTATGATAAGAGTAGACAGTAGTGGAGGTATTGTTACACTATTTATTACAGTAAGGTAGTTTTTGTGTTCTCACTCCTCCACATGCCTGTGTCAATCTTGATCACTGTTTCTTTGAGATGAAATATGAATTCGAGTTGGCTGCCGTACGATTACTTGACTTGTCATTGCATCGCCTCTTGCCTTCGCATCGTATTTTTGTATCTCAACTTGAGACCGCATTTGGCTCGCATCGTCGAAGCACATTTATTGATTGAGCTTGTGGTGTCTGGTCTTTTGCTCCCGTCGTCCACCTAAGTTAACTGCACCCGTCCCGTTTCTTCTGTAACATCCTTGTTTTCTCTGCAAATTCCAAAGCCAACTTTCACCATTTTCCCTTACCTACCCTCCACATCAATATTCCATAATCTCCCTTCCCTTGACGTCTTACTCTCAAAATGAAACCGTAGTCAATTTTTTTTACATCCTTCTGAAAACTTATAGCTCTGAACTCAGAATTACTTTCCAGTTCGTCTATATTTGGCGAAACTCAATTTATCAGATTTTCATTCCATTTTCAGAAGAATCAATTTATTTTCCCATTTCCCTTCAATCTGTTGACTCGTGTAGTAGAAAATTGTATAATCCGGAAATACAGTTATTCCAACGGTTGGGGCTGGTATGGTATGCCATCCACTCCATCCCCAACCAGTGTAACTTTCAACTCACGATGGAATATAGGAAATTAGAATTTGTTTCAGGTTTTTGGAGTTTACTTTGCTTTTACACATGACCCTAGACCCTGGTTTAAGTCGGATGAAAGAAAAAGTTAAACTTCTCGTTGACTAAAAGGAATTTGTCGTTTGCTGACCAGAACAAACAACTCATTGAATGGTGAGTCAAGTCCTGAGGTGATGATGGTTCCAGACAACTCTAGAAGCCACCGTAATCCTTTTGTGGATACTGGGATTACCCTTGTGTAAGTTATTCCAACAAACAAAACTTACTGACGTGCGACAATTAAAACTATGGTTAACGGTTGACACTTTTGTTGCGAGCCTCACGGTTTGAATATAAAACCAAAAATCGTAACTTCCAACTTTTTCTAATCTCTTTGGGATTGGAATTGTTTGATTCAATCTCCTTATTGTTGGAAACCGAGTTTTGCTCACCCTCGCATGTGCTAGTAATTTGTTGGGTACGGAAACCGGCAATCAAACTTTCCAAGCTGTCCGTACTTATAGGACTTCGGCTTTGAGAAAATGTATCCAGATCTTTTTGGGCTCCAGGTTGTGGGATATAGCGGAACAGATCGATGATGAAGATGAGACTTGTACTTTTGCTATTCAGTTTCACAAGGCTACTTACTCTTGTAGCAAACTTGCAAAAAATAGATATTTTTTACACGGTTGAGTAATTTATGGCTGTGGACTGATCTTTAGTAATGTAATTGTGTGATCTCACCTTAAGGGAAGCCTTGGGGCACGAGATAACTTTACTTTTAGCATAGTTATTTTTGGGCTGAACTGCGGACTGCAACTGCATGCATGGCATTTGGCGAACTCAGCGAAAGTTCTTATTAATCAATCACTTAAACGCAATTCACACTTATTGCATAGCTTCTCCACATATTTATTCAACCAAACATAGCTATCCAAATGTAGCTGTGTAGCTCTTGCTAGTTTAATACTATTACTGGAATGTATTTATTCGGTCGGGAACTAACATTCTCTGAACGTAAGCGTGAAGAGAAAATTTACCATTTCTGTGATTGTATGTTGTTATTTCCACCATTGTCTTCAACCTTTTGTTTTGGAAGGAATTGTCCGCGCCAGTGTTTTGTGTCCACCAATGTTTCAGTCTATTTCGTTATTTTCTTAAGTTAAAATTTGATTGAATTGGATGGAATGATGAGTCTTTGATGGAGTCGTATGCACAAATAATTAACTAATTGAATACAATGTGATTGTCTTTGTAGACACAGGAAATCCGTCCAGTGTGTGATGGCAGAGTGTGTATGTTGATGTGTTGCTATTCGTACTTGTATTGTTGTAGATGTAGAATTGATGTAATTTGATACTTGCTTGTCCTGAAATTAGCGGTGGAGGTAAGCCTCGGCTGAACCCCTTCATTAGTATTAATGATTGCAGAGGTAAGGTTTTAGTCGCCTGTCTAAGTGATTGCCTCACTGGTGTTGCTTTCTCAAGTTTTGCCTTCTGCTTCATTATTACAGCTATTTCTTAATTTACTGTAGATTCAAAATGCTTTTTTTATTCCCACATATATTTTAATCAGCCTAACAAATTTCTTGACATTTTCTTCTGGTATACATTGCATTAATTATGTACGTATTTGCAAGGTAGCATTAGCATGAATATTTTTGCTGATTTTAATGAATTCCTCTGTCACTGTCACCAGGTGAATAATGCAACAGCTCGTGTTCAAACTAAGAAACCACTTGCGACTGGAATTGCAAACGGTAAGTTGAAAATGTTTTTTTTAGCTCCTTTGGTGTACCGAATCGTACCGTGCACTTTCACTCTGCTTTCTGCTTTCATTTCCCTTCACTCTTCTGATCTGAACTTCTGAACTCACGGTTTAGAAAGTTTATTATTATTGCAGACCAGAAATGTTTGCCGCGTGCGGCGGCTCTTGTGTAAAATTGTTAGAAAACTACCCAACTCAGGTTGCTGCTTTCCTCGTTCCAGCTGAGGCGGTGCGACGGTGGGGAGGGATCGGAGGGCAGATGATAGCTTAACCATTTCATTACAATTTCATTCATGTTCTTTGACCAGCTTATTTCCCCTTCTCCCTTTGTCAGTACTTACTGATCTTCTTGGTCTTAACTTCCATTAACATTACAAGAATTGGCCCCCGGTGATATTTAGACTACGAATTGTTTCTCTTTACCAAAGGATTAATATTTCAAACAACAGTCCTGCAGGTATTATGTCTCATGCTGTGCTTACAACCACGCATTATTCGGAAAACAGTACAAGACACTTTTCCAATTTCTTTAAAAACGAATGAGCTAGTGGGAATACTTAGTTTAAAGAATATGTGCCAACTTCAGTTATGCCTCAGAGAGATTTAGTTTTGTTGTATTTCCTAAACTGGAAATCCATATTTAAAACACGTAAAGAGGGTGAATAAGTAAGGAATGAGAGGATTCAATCCGTTCTGCGTCTCCTTGTGTGTTTTCTTCTCACCAACTACCTCAATATCTTAATTATGTTAAAAAGCAATGAACAATTTGTGTTCATAGTAGGTGGTGTTAGATTACCAAAGTTTCCATGGTCTTGGATTGGTCCTGCTGCGACAAATACCACGCCACTTCCCTCCAGTTCTGTAGTTTTGCCGTCTAGGCCTTTGAGGAGGAGGTAAGCCAATCTTAGACCAACAAGGGAACTTCATCCTACGAGCGGAATGCACTCACATACCACATCTTCTAGTTGTATCACACCTAGTAAATTATGACTTGCACGTGTATTCTGATCATGGAATCAAGTTCCCTTGTGAAACTAGCTGGGCTCTGAAAACGAAAGGCTAAAGAAATGTGCTGAGCCACCAAAGAATTTCAGAAAGAAGATTTTCGCCTCCACAACTGTCGGACCAAGCATATTGAGATAGATAGTAGAACAAAGTAGAGTTTCAAACTTTTCCATCCTGCAACGTATCTATTGTCACTTCTGGGCTACCACTGCATGGTAGAATGATAAATGATGCTCAGGAGATCTAATAAATTTTCATGTCTTCTGTCAGATTTGAAATATGACAAATTATGCCCAGGGTTCGAGTAATAATTAGTTTGGCCTGCCCTCGGTAATAGGGCAAAAAGGGGCGTGGAATTCGGAGACGAATTTGAAATGCGTTCTGCACTTTCTTTTCGCGGCATTGCATGCTTTCCCTTGTGTGATCAACCAATCTACTAGATTGATTAACCGATTGTAAATGTGATATGAGTTTTGGATCCTATACGAACACCTGGCTTATTTCCTGCAACTGCAACCAACTCGCTTCAAATTTTGTGCAAAATTGTAATTGTACTGAACCTAGAGGAATGCTAACTTGATTTTTTTCTTAAATTGTTTGTTTGTGGGAATGCTGGAACTGGATTGATGTCGATTTGTGGTCTGGAACCTCTTGAACTCTTCCAATTTCCGCTGGTTGACTCACCAAAATCAACTCAACTAAATGCACTTGTGTTTTATGGGCTGAATGAATTGGACTGGTTAAATTTTATCAACTGATTAAAGCGGTCGGAGGTCTACGTGGAGCGGCAATGCTACAACGTACGCTTGGACACAGACTTGCTGGTGTGAGTCCTCATGCATCTCCTCTGGTTGGAAACAGTAGCTCTGCCGCAGCCATTGCGGCGGCCGCTTTGGCTCGCCAGTCTTCAATAAATAATCTAAATGCAGCAGCAGCTGCTGGACTGCATGGACACCTGTAAGAATTCAATGCTTTGTCCTTTGATATTATTTTTTGGCTGTGCTCGTACACTCATTTTAATATTACTTAATTACTAAGACTTAGTAATGCGCGCCTTGTGTTTTGAACCGATTTTTGATCCAGCATGAACGAATTCATTGCCTTGACTGAACAGTTAACACCATTTACAGCCCTCTCCTAAATATATAGTGAAAGTCACCAAAACCAAATCTCTTCTCTCGGAATCGTGTATTGTTTTTACATCTTTTGGCGTTAACGACACGTTTTCTATGGCTTGAAACTTATCTATCGTTCGTCTTGGTTCTGGATTATTGATTGTTTGATTTGTAACTCAGAAATCTGATATTGCCTGTTACACACGAGAAGAGGTTTCTGGGTTTCGTGTAAACCTAAGCAATAGAGTGAAAGTAGGCATGTGAACAACATGTGGAGGAAATGAATAACTGGATAGAAGCAATATTTTACAATAAATATTCATTTACCGAAAACTGAACCCCACAACGAACAATAATAACGACTTCATTTGAACGCGCTAGACTTGTGCGTTCGTTCTGTTCAAACACCGATTCTTGGTTCTCAAGTCCTCATGTATCGAGCCGGAGTACCGGTATGCTCTTTCCCTTTGTTCCAATCAATCCTTACTTACACGAAATTCCTGTTCACAGTAGAGAAAGTAAATAAAACTCTGCTTGGCTGAGTGAAACTCAACCCAACACAAAAAGTTGAAGGAGAAAGTTACAAATAGGCATTGCTAGGGCTAGGGCTGATTTCTTCTTTGTGCTTGGAACCAATTTAGTCTTGAGTGCTCACCGCTGCGCTAGCTCGGATGAAATCTACTTTTTGTGATTCATCTTAAATCTGAGCCTAATCCATTTTCTTTTGTAATAATTTCTCTTTGTACAGTGGAGTCTACTATGATCCATTCTTAGCAACGGCTGCAGCAGATCCAAGAGTTCAGGTAACCAACGTTCTCAGATTTCTATTATTTTCATTTACTTTCCATATACCGTCTCGGCGATGTTAGTAGCAGCGTGCTGGGAGAGTCGCATAGTCGAAAACAATATTTTGAAGTACGACTCGGTCGTATGTCCAGTCCGTTATCCGTTCATTCTTAAACGCGCAACTGCTCTCGTATGGAGTGATCATAAAATATTGATCCAGTTTTATTGCTGCAGCTCGAAATGTTTAGAACTGTTAATTATTTAATCTTTCCCGAATTTTAAATTTGACACCGATATTTTTACACGTATTGCGCAAATAAAGAACTACCGATCAAGCTTAACTTCTGAAAAGATTCCAAAGAGGTTCTGCAAAATACGGGTAACAACTTTTGGGCAGCTTTTGTATGCTGGTTTCGTAATTGGTTCACGAACTGAACTGGTTTGGCCGACATGATTAGCTTTTGGATTTCGTTTCGTTGAGCCGTTGAAAACTAGGAGACTTTAGTTCAGAATGAGAATGCTGCAGGTAGGCGGCACAAACCGAGCCACCAACTTCCGAAGAACTTAAATTTTTTAATGAATAAAGTGTTAATGAGTTTTTCACTCACAGTTTTGCATTCTCCGCGGCACGGCAGCCTACTAGACTATATTTGCGAAATTCCAATATAACTGCTATTGTTTTTTTTTAAAGAATTCCATTCTTGCGTAAAAGATTTAGAAAGCCAACCATAATTCAATACAAATTATTTGTAAAAGAAACTAATTTTGTTGAATAGGCGACTTATGCCGCTGCGGCATCATATTCTGCAGCAGCTAGGGCAGCGTACGGAGCTGCAGCTGCTCAACCAGGTTCCGTTGCTGGTTTTGTTCCTGGGTAAGACTTGCGAATTTGATGCAAAGCAAACGTTTACATTTTAAACCTTTTTTGTTTTCGGTGCATTTTCAATTTCCTAAACATTCTTCCTTTCCAATCTTGTACTATTTTTTTTTATTTGCACTGCATCAAAATAACAAGATTACTGACAAGGTGTGTTTTATCTGTGTTTGCTGGAATGTCGTTAATATTGTATGTGGTTAATCGATTGTGTTTGCCTGCCGATGCTTTTTTCCCTTGGTCTATAGCTTGTTTTCGACAAGCTATATACTTTCTCTTGGTTGTCCTTTTAATTTCTGACTTCCTTCGTTTTGCCACGGCTAATCAATGATATGGGCGAAATTAACTCGGTTCCACTTCCATTGGCTGTGGTATAATTGCTAAATGAATATTTTAGCAAGGGTCTGTGTTCTTGTATTACCCTAACGATTTTGTTATCTCTAAGCTTAATTCTGGTTTCGGGAAATTGATGCTTGGCAATACTGACATTATCAAAATATTTTCAGATATGGGAGGGACTTTCCCGACACCTACCTTACCCACAATATCGGTCCGGTGACGAGCTATGGAGTAAGTTTCTATTAACTTTACGGTATTCATTATTCTAATTTCTCATTTTTTGACGATGATTATCTTTTGATTTACCAGACCGCGATGTACAGAAGTGGCTATAATCGATTTGCACCATACTGAGGAGTAAAAATGGGGAAAGGTCGACCCAACTAAAGACCACTCCTTACGAGCGCCAACGCCATATTGTTGTTTTTTGTGTATTCTTAACTTAAGTTTATTTCTTAAGTTTATTATGTTCTTTTAGTTGTACAGTTTTCACACAAGTTCAACGGTAAAGTATTTGCTGTATACACACGTTTTGTGGATCTGTTAAGTTATAGTTTATCAGATTACCTTGTTTCTGTTCAATTATATTCGAGGGGGAAGTTAATACTAAGAATGAGTTGAGTACTGTTGACTCAAGAGACGACTCCGACTCGGACGGAACAAATTAATATAATTACGTTTCTGGACATGGATCATGTTCTTTATGTGCCAATTATTTAGGTACTAATTACTGTGAACCCAACATAATATACTCTTGTAATAGTTTGTTAGTTTAAGATGTAGCTGAGCACTAGGTAGGATCCTGCGTTGAATTATTTATGCTCTGTACGAATTTATAGAAATAGAGTAGGCAGGCAGAAGCATTTGAGTAGAAACACTTCATTCACAGACTCACTGAGCGAACGAGTGACCAACAAATGTAACGTTATTGTGATTAACGTGATGATGATATTACAAACTACTGACGAGTGACTTCGTAAGTGAAGTAAAACCCAACCAACCATCACAGTTTAGTTTGCTTAGTTGGTGGAGAAATCTCATTAAAGAAACTAAAGGCAGCAAGTAAACAAAATGCAGCTTTACAAATAATGACTTTGAAATTGAAATGGGGAATCTCATTGAACTCTAAGAATAATCAAAATTGTAACTATAAAACTAAAAGTAATGCTCTTCATGAGAATGGAGATTGGAAATCATGTAATCTCATTGCACAATACTCAAGCGATTAAGGTGTGTAACATACTTTGAATACATAGATCCGAATTAGGCAAGAATGTTTTCTAGAACAATGTTAAATTGTCAATTTGACCATTCACGTGGTCTATATATTTATTTCTAGAATTTTGTAATGCACCCATGACCCTTGCACCAAAACCAGAGAGGATGTTGCTACGTTTAATGAACACCTTGTCAAATTAATCGAATTTCCAAATTTATGTATGTACATTACAAACAGTTGCCATATTTGTTGGAAAATTTATTCCACTACAGTCAAAGCTCTTCTAAAACTCCAAAAGATATTATTGCGCATAGTTAAGCTTAAGTAATTAAACTAGTTTTTCATCTAATAATTTGATAGATTTAGTTCTTTCTCAAAAATTTGACCTAGCGGCAAGCCTAGACACATTTTCTTGTAAATAAGTAGCAATTTATTAGTTTACATTTATTCTTGCCCAAATGTAGAAGATTGTTAGACTAAAGTCGATTTGCTTATTTTCATATGTGTACCTACAAGGCTACATGCTACAAATCATTTGATCAAACCCATTTATTATTTGTTTGGTTTATTTTGGAAATTAGACATTGACTGATCGTCTACCAATGAATTTAGACTGCATGTGTTGGTCTGGTATGAATTCTTGTAAAACTCACTACTATGCTTAGAGATCTCAGAGTCAAATTATAAGTTATGAGTTGATTATTGCTCCAAATTTTGGTTAATTTGCAAGCTAACCTTGTCTCAAACTCAAGGGAATAAGGAAGAAGTACGATTACGACGGATTATCTTTAAATTTTGGATATTATTATTATAAGGCCTTCCTTATTTCTGTGTTTTGTATTGTATTGACTTCGAACAACTTCAACGATCTGAGAAATACTCTTTCGGCATGAGAATCACCACAGTCAACATCAACAACCTCATCACATTTCGGCAGTTTTAGACTTTAAGTAGTACTTTGATTGTATAACTTGTATTTTTTTTCTCTGCAGCGCAGCTAGTTAGAATTTGACTTGAGAATTTAATGTGTCGTCCTCTCCTCTCCTACCTAATGAATTAACTAATTACTACTCCACAACACTGCTCATGTACACAACAGAGAAAAAAATGGAAAAATGATATGACATTAGCTGTACTGTACTTGTACTACACATTACATTTAGACAAAACAAATAAAACAAAAAGTATTGATAAAGAGTGTGTATATGTGCCATGTGCGATTTATTTTGAATCTCATCGTTTGAAACAACAGCAATCAAAGCAAAGAAGTCTGTTCAAAATTTCAGACTTTACAGAAATCTTAGTGTCTGAGCCTGAGCGAGCTTGAGCTCCGAATTTTTTTCGTGGTGCCCACAGGTAAGAGCGAACCTATTGTAATATTAGGTAATTAATTGTAATGATTACAATATGTATTACCTAATATTACAATTACGGCAAGCATCAAAATGATAATTTACGTTTGCAATCATAGTTAAAGTCTAACTTTGCTCCAAACTGGACCTTTA
>JAQGCM010000220.1:0-31372 GCA_034699705.1 Hymenaphorura dentifera
ACTTACAAGTAAATGAATGAATGAAATATCTTAGCTTTAGAATATTATACACAGAAGTAGGTAGCAGTCACCGAACATGCGTATCCAGTATCCACATGTGTACATAAGTTTACAATTTGTGGGCTGACTGACTGACTGACACACATAAAATAAATCTGGTTCAGAAACTGATTAAATTTCAATAGCATTTTATTTAAAGAAAAGCAAACGTGCACAATGTTATTACTGCGCAAGGCAATGTGAATGTCTCAAATTATAGAGGGGAAAGTGTTGTCACTTTGTGCTCGTAGTGGGCTAGGAGTGCAACCGGGCTTGGCACATCAAAATGATTAATTTGTTTATATAACTTCCCGTCAAGCAATAAGGACCTAAAGTTGAGTCGAGCGTGAAGAAAAGGATTCAAGACGAGTCTTTCTTGAGTACTTAGAACCTACTTTGTTCAAGAGTTTAATTCGACTTGCTTTCTCTTGTCTCACAGCACAGGTAGAATACTAAAGCTCATTTCCAGTTCAAACCTCCGTAAGTAATGAATTAGGTTCTACAATGTATGGAAAATTGATTCATGCTGCGGTAAGTAGCGAAAACGAAATAATTCCTTCAAGATGTTTTCACGCAGCCGGGTAACGTTTTAAATTTACCAAGTAGTTTTAAAAAAGATCGCGATCAAAATTTCGATTACGACGACAGACGACGCCACATTCGTCGAGAGAAGGGTCATGATCCTGATCGTGCCAATTTATAGGAAATATTTAAATAAATTCCCGAGGTTCAAACAGTTTGAACATTTATCTTTGTAAATTACAAGTTAAATTGTAGTCCCTAGGTCTGAGCTCAAGGCAATCGGAATGACAAAAATTAAATTGAAATGGATGAGTGGCGCATTAGATAACCATTAAGAAAGATTGAAGGACTACATTTCAGTTGTACACTTCACAACCAGTACATACATACACATACATACAAGATGGACTGCGCGACGCGAAGGCTAGAGAAATTTTGTAGACTACTTGGAAACTCTGCTCCTCCTCAATGATTGAAGATGTTTAGAAGTCTTCAAGAAGAAAGAGCAAAAAATGCACGAAGCAGGTTCGGCGGACATGCCGGCTGCTGGAGAAAATCCAATAAGAAAAAATATAATGAAAGGAACAAAAGGAGGAATATCAGAAAACAGAAAATGAGAATAAACTTAGTTCCAATTGTAGTTATAACAAAAGAATCATCTCACGTTCACGTTGCTCTCAGCTCTACTCTGCAGTAGTTTTTATCAGACGTTTGGAAAAAGAAAGGATTGAATGAATGCAATGTAATGTTTAAATGATGAGGAAGGCCCAAAACACATTACTCAAAGTTTGGACGGGAGGCTGACCAGAATGAATCAAGTGCCTGCTTGGGTTTTATTCGAGCTATTTTTCTACTGTACTCTTAGTTAATTTTTTTTAATTGCAGGTTTTCGACTAAGATTTTGATTTTATTTAGTTGACTTGGAGAAATAAGCATTGTCTTCCAATGATTCCTCTCATGATTTTTATTCTTCCAAAGTTTTGGTTTTGTCTCAACATTTGTATTTGTTGGAAAACAAAGGCGGATGCTTGAGAGTCGGGTTTCGTTGGTGGTGGTGGTGGTAGTTTACGTAACTGAGGTTTTTGCCTCCGAGCTTCAAATCGCAATAGTAAATATCTGACTGAGTTGAACAACTATTACAACTCGTCTTGGCTCCGCTCGACTACCCATACCTTACAACCTTATCCAACTTTCTTCTTATTCATGCTCAGACCAGAAAACCTATTCAGTCTTATGAAGGAGTTAGAATGAGAGCCCAAGAGAGGCAGGCAAGGCAACCAGGCCTTCCTCTACAATTATTTGTATCTGTGTAGATAGAAAAGTCTGAAGAGCTTGAGTCGGAGTCTATAAGGTTGGCAGTGGAGGGAGGCGGGCAGCAAGAATAGGAAGAAAGTAGAGGCTGACAGGAAGGTTAAAATGAAAGTTTTTCAATATCTATAACCCAACTCTTTTTTTTCTTTCTTGGCTCTCGTTCTCGAAATCCGATGGAAAGCTTTGCCTGACTGTTTTCTCTCTCCTTGCCTACTAGACCTGGGAGCAATAGCGCGCTAGACGCCCGACGCGAAGTGTTCCGGGCATTACGAGAAGTAATTTTGTCGAGAGTAATGCTATGTTAGTTGAAGGAAAGATTGAAAAAGAGTCATCCCAAGGAGTTAAATGATAGGAATTTGCATTGTTATTGCTCAAATACGGAATCCTGAACAGAGATTTATAAAAATGTCTATTTCTTGGGGAGGAACTTAACTTTCTTTCAGCACTAACGCTTCTTCGGGGCTGCTCTCGGTGCGGATTCAGTGCAAGGCTGAACCTACTAGTGAACCATTTCGTCAGGGACGCATGTTTTGCATTTTACATGCCGTTTTCAAAAGGTCATTCGTTCTTAAGTTTTTGCTCCCGACTAAAATCTCATATTTTGTATTCAAGAGAAATCATGTTTAGTCTCATTTGAAGTAAACACTGCAAAATATTTTTGAACTCAGAAATTCGATTCGAATAATCAAACTTTTTGTTTATACGTAAACGAGACGGCAAATGGCTTATAAAGACATAGGGCCCGGCGCAACTCAAGACCTTTCTTTTTTAGCCCAAGTCGTCTGCCGTTTCGCCTCCTCCAACTAGCCAATTCCCAAATTACCTAAAAACAAATTGGAAGCAGACATTCTGGAATCGTCCTCATTTATCGTCCTCATCTTGGCCCATATTTCCCGACGTTACAGTTCATAAACACTCGCTTTCGCCAAGATTGCTATCCGCAAATCACGATATTTGTCTGCTGTCCCATTGCCTAAACAATCCTCTCATGTCGTCATAAATGACTACTTCGATTCACTTTCGCAATGGGCTCGACGATGAAAATGGCTCTCAAATTGCTAAAAGGAATTGGCGTTTTTCCCCAGATGTCGTGCCGTTTTTATGCTTTCGTTGCGGCAGCAAATAGCGCAGCGCGGGAATTGAAATGAATCCTTTAAACAAAAATCAAGTGAATCCAAATAAAAATAATATTTTTCTCTCCATCCAAAGGACGAGACTTCCTTCCCCGTGCGCTTAAGGGAATTGAAGTGAATCGAGTAACTCTGTTAGAAAAATGTGATTGAAAAACTCAAAGACTCAGAGACAAGTATAAACCTCTTGTCACTGTCAATCCGTCTTATGTACTCCGTTCTGTTGAAGCTGATTCTAATGCACTGCACTAGCTTCCTCCTTGATTGATGGACGGATTCTTTGCTATTGTTAGCTTAACCCACCCAACGAATGCCAGCCAGCATTGTCAAGATAGGTTCAAATTCGCCAATTTCTAGCCTTTCCTAGCTCAAGCTATGTGAATATGAGCCCAGACGGCGTGGTTTTTGCAGTTACAAGTTAAGCTCCACAAGCAATTCAGTGGATTGCTGCACTCCAAGATGAATATTTTCTATTCTAGGGTGGATTACAATGCTAAGATGTGTAGATACATAAACACAGAAAGAGAAATCTTGGCCGGTTGGTTCGTTCGATTTTCTCAAGAGTGAAAGCAAGGAGGGAAAGCGAAAGCTTTACTTTGCTTTAGCTGGTTGAATAAGATGGAAGAGTGAAAGCAAAAGTGAAAGCGTGCAGAGGAAAGCTACAGCTACGTTAAAATATGTACAGAAGAAATGTGAAAATGTGACTGAGCGAGAGAATTTCTCAGAGGGAATCGTGAAGGAGAAGACGAACGAAGGAAGAAGCGGTTGATGGGCGAAGCAAATGTGGCGCAGTAAAGAACCTACGGCTTGAGCTCAGCCCAACCCCAACAGAGTAAAGAAGAAACAGTGGCAGGAGCAAGGCTGGCTACTAGGCTACTACTACATTTCGCAATTTGTTAAAATGAGGACAAGAGTTTAGGTTGAAGTGAGATGCAATGCAGCTACTGCTGCTCAGGCGGATGAACTAGATTGAGGAATACCCAAAGTCACTCTGGAGATCATAAAAACTGAGGAGACCGTGAGCACGACTTGCACGACACGACAGACACTGACTCTTCAACTACATCGGCCCTGACAATAGGTTTTCGGGTGGGCTACCCTGGGACGACAAACTAAATACAAGAAATGGAGAAAGAAACAATCCGTGGCGTTCAACTTCCTTGAACATTGATTTTTTTTCATTCTCAGTCGAAAGATTATTCACAAATTGGTATGAGCAAAAAGTACACAGAAGCTCAGAGACTTTATTGCAGTTTAGCCAAATCCAGACAGAACCAGCCTATCTGGAAGAATAGAAGTTTGGATTAAACGGATTGATGCTCTCACACAATACCCAGTCCAGTCCGGTGGAATTACATAATGTTCGAAGGGGCTCTAGGCTTGGCTTCGGTGTCTAACATTTAGCAAGTATTTGAAGCGACCTGGTCGCGGATGTTCCTTTCCTGGCAAACTCCTCTCTTCTTCATACAATCCAAAATCTAGGCTAACAATGTGAATAATAGCACTCAAAGTTTGACGTTAAATAGGCACTGTTTATGAGGATTTTAGAAAAAGTTCTTCTAAAAGAATCAGAGTGCCAAGTACAAGCCACTATCTTACCACCAAACCCCCACTGACACCACGGCAAGATATGAAAAGTGGAGAAAGAAAGTGACGAGAAGATAAGAACTGAAGTTTTGCTAAGTGAAACTGAACAGTTCTGTGGGGACTTTTGTACTTTCTAGTTCTTATGTAGTAGGCCGGCCCGGCATACATGTGGTTGGAAAATTGTAGTCACGGAGGCACGACGACAAGCCAAGAAAAGTATGAATTGACTGAATCCAAGGATCTAGTTTTGTTTAAGTTTTCCTCAGGACAAAGTTGAGGAGGAGAGAATCAGCAAGTTTGAAGTTTCTCGTTAACTCTATTCACACTCAAGACAATTGACTATGTCACAGGCAGTTGCTGCTTGCTCCTGCTGCTGGACTCAAAGAGTCAAAAACTGCTTTGAGTTTGCCCTCATTTTAATGTCAATGGGACTTTTCGTCAGCTCTGCCTCCCTGCCTGCCTGCCCTGGATTTTCAAACTACTCTACTAGACTTTTATCAAATGACTTGATCAGAGTAGAGTATCTTAACTACAAGTTTGAGAAGAGAGTTTAGGTTTTTAGACAATGTGAAAACTTGGCAATTCGTTAGTACAGAGTCGTCAACCCTCCCAGGGAGTGCATGAGTTCAACAAATTAATACAGTGAGTTTCCACTTCTAATGCGTCTTGAGAGAATAAGAAGTCTGGCCAAAATATTGTACAGTTCAACTCAAAAGATGCTCTTCAAATAGCGCTTTAAAAAATTACAAACGAAAAGGCGGCTGGAATAGAAAATATAAGAGAATTTGACGCCCTTTTGGTCAAAATGGCCAATCGCTAAATACTTCGTTGTTAGGCTTGGGCTGATGACCTCTCTCAAAGTTTCACAGATCACTTGTTTTTTTTGTGCCAAATTCCCTAGAGTTTTTGCCACTCAATTAATTGGATTAGTATTAAGTCGGATAATTTGAACTTTGGTGAAACTTTTTGCAACTCTAATGCCTTGTTTTATGTTTCCCCCACCCTCACTCACAGGTCAAGGCGAAGAAGGTAAAAAGTTATAGGAAAGCACAGTGCAAGAAGAAGAAAGGGACGACTTACTACTACTAACAACTAAAGAACAAAAGTAGGTTCGGAAGTGTGAAGATGAGAAAAGTAAATGTTCGGTTTCAGGTTTTTTTTTGCCTTCGTCTTTTTCGTCTTCTTCTCTAGTCGAAAGTCTAAATGTACGTCTGGGTGTATTCCAAGTGGGAGAAAAGAGAATGAAGAAAAGTGTAGTCACTGGCTGATTACATAGTGCCTTGCAATTTGAACTGACTGAGTCAGTGAAAAGTGAGAGTAGGATAGATAGGTACAAAGGAAAGGTTGTGCTCCTTCGAGAAGCCATCGTTAAGAAAAGTCTCTGTCTCACAACCCCAAGGTGCCTCATATCTCAGCCAGGCTTCTATTAACTTTGTCGTCCTCTTGAGAAGGGACCACCAACCCTTGTGACAAAATGGGAATCTGGAGCAACTGCTCTAACCCTTCTTCTGCTCAGTAAGTTGGTAACTAGGAGACTAGGCACCACCACCCGAACAACGAATAATAGAACGTTTGGATATCTCTTGTAAACTGTAACTGCAATTTACGAGGTTCTGATGAAATGTCTACCTTCCAGATAAAACGAATAAAACCTAAGGTTCTTGAGGGTCCTGTTTGCCTTTGCTCCCAACTTCCTTTCATCAGAATAAATAAGAACGAGAGGACGAGAGTCAGAGCTGAGCTGGGCTGACTGGCTCAGAAAATTAGTTTCCTTCATTTCAAAGTACATACAAAAAAGCAGCTTAGGGGAACAGCAAAGTTTCCGATTTAAGGATGCAAATAATCTCTGTACTGTACGAAGAACAGATGTATCAAAACAACTTGAGTTTGTTTACTAAAAGAAAAGAAAAAGAAGTTGAAGTAGGCGCAGAAGTAGCAGTTTTAATTCAATCAAGTTAAGACTTGCCTAATCCAATAAAACCGGCCAAAATAAGTTTCTCCATCAAATACATGCACGCACGTTCCCTGACTACTTCCCGATTTTAAGCTACTCCTTCTCATCTTCTTGAAAAACGCCTTTAGGGTCTTTTCAGTTACATTTTGGTTAAGCCGTTGCTAAAGAAGAATAAAGTTCCTCACGTTTAACTGGAAAAAGCTTCAAGGAAATCGGCAAGAAATCGTGTCAGGACAACACAGCACAGCACAGCACTGCACAGTGCAGTGTTTCAAATCTTGTTTCAAGGACCGTTACGGCAAAAGTTTCAGAAATTTAGTCCAAAATCTATGTACTCAAACCCAATGTTGTACGTACATAGTACATATTACATAACCATAATCCATAAGGTTAAATTGGCCGGAATGAATTCAGTAGCACGATAAATGTAAGAAAATTGCTCAAATAAGTGTACGTACGATATATGCATGCGTGTATGCTTTGCAAAAATGTAGTCAAAATGGAGGTGAGATTTTGGATACATGCGGCGATAGCAGTTCAACTTTGTGGGTATTAGTATTAAGGTACTTCATGTAAAAAATTGCTCGTCATCCATACATACGTACATAGATTTGGCGACTCTTTTCCTCTCCCTTAAGTTTTTTTCCGGGGTTATGGAAACTTGTGGTTAGTTTTCTACCAGATATATGTGCCGTGGCTGTAGCCCTATTCAGGCAAGACATGTTTATGTCGTCGCAAAAGCAGTTTTGTTATGGTGAATCCGACTTTGTTGACCATTCAGAGACCATACTATCACAATGTTTATGGATACGATTTAGTCCCAAGATCCTAGACTCAAGTGCCACCACAAATTCCCAAGAATCTTTTTCATCTCATGAAGTCTAGCCCATCGGTCCGAAGAACTTAAAGCAGAGAAATTGCCAAAAAAAACTTTTTGCTGCATTCAACTGTTTGAAAATATGTACGTAGTGGAGGGCGAAGATCATTCAACTTTAGCACGCCTTTGGGGGAGAAATATTTGAAACGGCAGATTTAATTCAAATTTTTGGCAGTTGGCAGTAGGGTAAATTTTATGGGCTGATCTTCGACCGGGATTACACACTTAAATATTCCATGACAATTCAACATTTGGGAGCAAAATTAAATCACTCAGAATTCGTGCTGTATTGTTGAAGATATAGGTGATTATCTCTAGAAAGGTTTGTCTGATCCTCTAATCTCGCACATGCTTAGAAAAATAAGACATCTTAGCCCAAAAATTCCAGTTTGGCAAAAAAAAATCAGTTTTCCTTTCAAGGTATGTAAAGTAAATATCTCAATAAGTACATGTAATACTGGGAAGGAATAAAAAAGTGTCACAAGCTCATCTCCTGTCACACACTGCCAAAAAAAATTTCACGGCTCAGCGCGTATCAAGGGACTTGGTTTCAGTCGCTCGCAAGGCTATAAATCATACAACGTGATTTTTCTTAGCTCAGCTTAGAGCTCTAGTTTCATCCGCTGTGTTAGTAGAGTAGAGCAGCAGCAGCATAATTCCATAATGTTTACTTTTTACATTAATCAGACATGCAAGGATGCAGAGGAGAATCTTTTTAAAAAGACTCAGTCAGAGCCTTCCTTGCCTATACCTTAATACTACCCTTCCTGACAAAAAAAGTTTGGTTGGTTAGACGTGTAAATGCTTTGATTATTACGTGAGAGCATAAATAAATGCTTTGGTAAACATGGGAGAAATTTAATGCAATGCCCAGAGTTACCGCGACGAGACGATGACGACACCTTTGACTTTTTCACGTAGAGTCTTTGGACATTTACGTCAGAATAAAATGGCATTAATGGGAAGCTCTGAGCCTTGCTCTGCTCTCTCAGCCACCGTCGAATTCATAAATCTCAAAAGTTATTGGCAAGAAGAATACAGGAAAACGTCAGATTTCTTAAATCCATTTTGCATTCATTCATTTCTCATTCTCATGCACAGGCCAGCTCAGGCTTGCTTCCTTCTTTCTTTGGCTAGCAGGGAGCGGAGTAGAGAGGCAAATCTAGATAGCAGAAAGTAACAATTTTGCATGCACCATTTGAGACAGAGTTATGTTCATTTCCTTCTTTCTACCCCATTCCGCGGAGGGGAATAGGATGGAATTATGATCTGGCAATGGTTTCTGGGAAAACCATTGCCAGATCCCAGAGAAAAAGAAGAAAATTTGTGAAATTGAAAGTCTTTGCCTTCTCTCTTATCTACACCACGCCATCCGTTTTTGATTGACCATTCGTTCGTGCTAGTCGTGATTGGTGGTGGTGGTGGTACACAAAATGTGTCAGAGCAATGAATTTGGATGTTTGGCTCCAACAAATTCCTGCGATTCCTTCCTGACCTGCCGAGAGAGAAAGTCTGTGCTGCTTTCTTCCATGCGGAGAAAGCAGAGACTTTCTCTAAAGAGATGCATTGATTTGATTTCCGGATGACTGCATGCATGCACTGCACTGCACTTGGCATCACGTCATTGACGAAGTGGTACTCCGACTACTACCTGTACGTATATAAGTTTCTTGATACTTAAGTGATTACAGAGAAGTCTTACGAAGTGTAGAATTGTACCTCGGCTCGGCATCGGCTTCAGCATTGCAAAAGTGACACTTGAGTTGAAAAGAAAAGTGAAAGAAGCGAGGGGGGAGTGAGATTCGTTTATCTGAGAGGCGGGATAGTTGATGAAAGTTCCAATAGATTTTTCTATAAGTGCTCTTTTGTTACTGGGTGCCAAAGTACTCATAGTCGGTAGTCGTAGAGTCAAAAAAAACGTACACTAATATAATACCAACCAGCAGCCGAGACCAGCAGCAGTCCCTGTCCTTCCTGGCTTTGCTGTTTCTTTTTTCTTCAACAGAGTCAGAGTCTCAGAGTCAGAATTGGAGTCACATTTTTTTCTCTACTATTATATATTATATGATTTTAATGCTTCGTTTCATTTTCGTCGGAAAGAACATACAAACGGAAACATAAAATCAATGAAGAAATGTCACAGACACAATAAAAATATGTAGAGAAACATGTGCTGGAGACATTTAATCATTACTTTTCCATTTTCGCTGCTGCTGGATTTACTCTTCAGGGTTACGTTCACTTTCAATGAATTTGCTCTGATTCTTGGAATCAGTTCCGTGAAAATGGGAATCAGTAAGTACAATTTGTGAGGGTCCCTTGCTTTTGTGAATGATGATCACAATAGTAGTCCGAGTTTCCGGAATTCGTGAATGGCTTGACCGGACATCAAACTCGCTGGACGGGCATTTTGAATTTCTTGTTATTTTCATACTATATTCATTTTAAAAGATGTAGCAAAATTTACCTGGTTCCAGTTCTAGAAAAAGGCATAGTCATATTTTTCCTCCACTAACTCCTTACGGACAACGCATCGAGTTCGAAAGTAATTTTTATAAGTAAAATAATCGAACTTGGGAGAAAGTTGGGTTTTGTGGCGACGGGTTCATACCTTTGACGCCATTTTGGATGAAATAAAGACAGGCCGAGCAATGAGCTGACGTAGAAAAAAGTACCTTTCCAGTTTGATACAAGTCACAGCCAGCGTGTGACAGATGTTCTTGGCAATCGGAACGAGATGGTGGTGGGTCGTCGGTGAAAGCCAAAAGACTAAGAAGACTGAGTAAAATAAACTTTTTCGCTTGACAAAATATTATGGGATCCTCAATTCCCCAATATAAGCAATCCACGGTGTCATATCTTGCCTACTAGTTAGGTGGACAGCTGAACCCCAACCTAAAACCCGTATGACAGTGTGGCTTCGCAATTGCCACTCAAAGCTAGCAAGCCGTACAATGTATTTGAGTTAAAAGACTGTAATAGCTGACAGAAATGGTCGCTTGAGTTTTTATTTTGTTCTTGAATTGTTCAAGAGGGTGTTGCTATACAGCACATGTAAGTAATTTAAAATCAGTCAGGGTGTTTCAAAAATTCTTGCCCTATATTCATTCCGAACCTCAGCGATTTTAGAATAGTAGAAAGTAGAAATTTAATACAGTAGTTATCATTTCAGACTAAATTAACATTAAAATAGAATTGATCCACTCAAGGTACTTGAGCAAGGATTGACTTCAATTGCATGTATAGCATAGCTCTTGCATTTGTACTAGGATTGCTTGCTTGCTCTTTCCTTAGTCTAATTGCGGGCTCTAAGAATTAATAGGCAATCAGACTGGCACTTTATCGACCCTTAGAAATCTTGAGGCCAAATACGAATTTAGAATGCCAGAACGCATAGCGTAGCGCCTAGCGTAGCGTTACGCTACGAATGTCGTCAGACTGACTGGATTAGAATAAATGAAACGCACACTAATTACTTCCATTAGATGCTCAAAGATCAAAAGTCAGAGGGAGGTAATAGAGTGGAATACCCCGATGATCATCGTACGTATAGTCGTGTCATGCGTAAACAATCAAGGGACGGACGTACGTACGTACAAAGAAATTAAACTGAAATTGGCAATAAACTTTCAACAACAATGCGTTTAATAAGTTCATTCTTCTTTCAAACCCTGCCTCGTTTTGGTTTACAGTCACATAAAGTGTCCATTAAACAAAGTCATTTCCTAATTGTAATGTGTGGCTTAAGAAAATGCCAAATGGTTTGACGCGATTTGACACTAAAAAAATCCAAAAAGCCTATAAATGTATGCATACTGCTGCTGCTGCTGCTTAATGTAATGTTTGCAGGGAAAGTGTGGCCGGCGTTTGGTCTTTCAGGTCATTCATTTTAGTAACGATCAATATCTGCTCGGCCAATTTGGCCAAATTTTACTTACCAGAATACGTGTAGTCTGTATGCAAGGAACTAGGTTAACTAGCTGCCAAGAAGGCACAGGTTTGATGGTCGGAGGGATTAATAAATTGGCTCTGTCAGTCACACGGACAGACATGTTTGGATTTAGAAAGAAGGAAATTAATTGTTTCGAGGTTTTCAACTCCAACACATGTGCAGTGTGCACGCGTTTTCAGCCAACCGTGCTTTAAAACCGCTGTTTTTTTTCTGCAAATATTTCATGGTCTCAGTTTGAGTCGACCCTTACCGAAATACATACAGGTCCGTTCTTAAAGTAAATGACACGTTGACTTTCTGCATGGTATCTGTGGCTGGTTCGAGATGCTTTCTCTTTTGAGGACAGACAGGTCACAATGATTTTAATGATAAACCAAGCCAATCGTGGCAAGAACTCGCGGTTTGTTCCAAAAATTCAAATACATTGCTTAGGCATATAGGAATTATAGTCCATCCAATTATTTTCCAGCTCAACAAATCCTTTCACTCAATTTCAACTCGAAGACGTGTTTGATGTCCAGTCCCTTCCTTCTCAGCATTGCGTGCTAGGTATCACGCCCACCTCATTCTAATCAAGTATGTAAGATGTCAAATGTCGAATAATGAATAGGATTCCTTCTCTTTCCACGCCTCAATCTTTAATTACACGGACTAGACTCTTCACTTCGCACATCGTACTCTATCTTCATGTGTCTTTTCTCTTTCCTAAGGAAATTCTCAAATTCGACAAAGGAATTTCAGATCCAATTACAGAAATGGCGATCAAATGTACGTTTGTATCCTGGCAACAAGATTAGACACGTCGGAATTCTACCCAAGGCACGACAAGCTAGCATTAGCAGAGCAACTTATGTAGAAAATATTGCCCATTTAAAATTATGTTGGAGTTGGAAGGATGGTCCTTTTGAGGATAGGAATTGAAATTATGATTCAGGAAGGCAACAATAAATGAATTTAGGTTGGTATGAATCGCTGTGTGCAGAATTTGATACTTGATTGAGGTGAGAGGTCCAAAAACTCATGGAATTAATTCAAAATCCTACTCTCAGGCCATAGTCACCATCTGTAACGCATAGCTAAATTTACTCTAATCCTTCCAATCCTCATTCTCCTCCTCTGGCCTTTGTTATTCAAAATCTTCAAACTGTGACAACAGACCATTAGGGTTGGAAGAAGTTTGTTCAAATCTCAGTTTTGTATACGCACACAGGGAACCAAATGCTCTGCTCTTCCTCCTCCTCTAGTTTTGATTGTTGGAATGAAATAGTGAAGAGACATGTTTTGTAGTTTCTGCGGATTTCCGCAGAAGCCAAAAGACATTGTACAACTCCTAGTCGCCCTACTAGACTCCTACACATAATACCTTGAAACAAAACAACTCTCAAGTTATTTGGATTCTGAGTCTGGGCATAGGCATCAGCCAGCCTCAGTAGTGAAAGCTTTAGCTTTCACTTTGATCTCTCTATTGGCTCAATGCAATGCAAAGCAACGCAATGCAATGAAAATACCTTTGAGTTTGAGCTTGTTTCAAGTTTCACTAACTTCAATAGCTTTAGCAATTCCAAAATCACGGCACGGTGATGTTCCACTAACACAGCAACCTATACTTACTTACTTATTTGTTGCTGGAAATGTCATTGGCTTCGTGGTAGTCTAAGCGTAATGCGAATAATACTCAAAGAGCTTATTGATTCAATTCTTGTTTGAAATACGTACGTATGTAGTCAGTTTCACTTTAGATATGAGTATAAGTATCATTGATGGTTCAAAATTTCTCGGAGCATGGCTAAGAGCTTGAAATAAACTTATTACAATTAGTATGCATTCATATTTGGGAAATCTTCAAAAGGGTTTGATTGAATCGGATATAGCCCGACACGCGTACACATGACATACGCGTGCCATCGCATTGATGCATATACTGCGTATCATCCACGCCTCAAGCAAGAATCTAGTACAACTGATGTGCAAAATTGAGTACAACAATGAGCATGATTAGAAATTTGGTTGTAAACTTGTAATTTGCACATCAGTCCTGTGCGAATTATTCTGTAATTTGTGACTATCTTTGGACATGCTTATTACTTTTGACCCGTAAAGCCAGCCAATTAGCCGAAACAAAATCTAAAATCGTTCACAATTGTTGGTTTTTCGAATATTTTGTGGTAGAAAATTAATTTTTAGTACAATATTAGAATGACAAGAATTACATTGCTAAACTTCAACAACTTGAGTGCCAAAAGTTTCCTTTTGTCAGATAATTTTATTAGCAAAGTACATACACAGCTATGCGATCCGTGCGAAGAAAAAGCGAAGGAAGGCGAAGCCCGCGAAGCTTTCTCTCTAAATTAGAGTCAAGTGTGCTCTCACCTTACCTCTTATAATTTACACTGGTATTATCTTTCCTACACGCATCTAATACCGACCGCCTACCGCTCCCAATGCAAATGAGAAAGAGTTCTCGACAGGCTTAAGGCCTGGAAATGAAACAAATGGAAAATGTTGTACACATAGGGTCTCTAAAACCCGTTCGCCGAGACACGACACCTAACTTATGAAAGTTGAATATTTTGTGGGGGAAACCACGATAAGTTAAGCCAACTTTTGTCTCACCCGCTGACACAATTTAGATATGAGTGATGACATATTGCTTTAATTAGATTATCCTCAGCAGTGTGGCCAAAGCCAGAGGAAATGCATTTCTAATATTTAGGTTCAGTCTCAGGCTTTGAGATTTGAATTTGAGCCAATCTATTGTCTGTTAACATTGAACCATGAACTTTTGTGGGTAAGATGATTGTTGCGAATAATAAAGACAATTTTTCGTACTATTTGATCAGAAGTCGTCGGTTTGGTTGGGCGTCCCATTTTGAAATAGAGACATATTCGGAGCTCTGACGGGTCCGCATCGCATATCATGAGAAGAATTGAAATGTTTCCAGACGAACTATTGCGAATTCTGTACGCAAATAATCGCCAGAGCAATTAGTAGCATTTACCACCCCCCAATGTCGGCTCGCATTCCTCCGCTCCCATTTAAATGTTTTATTCAAAGGAAAATCCATAAATTCTGTCGACGGAGCTATTTGGTCTTTCGAAACACACACTAATTGATTTCCTGTACTTCAATTCAATAGAGACGAATTGCATTTGCATTCGTCTGATTCGTACGCCTCACGGTAAGCAAATGTCACAGCCACATGCTGTGCGTGCACCTATTTTGAATAGAATTTTGCCGCAAGAACAATAAAAGAAAATAGGAGCTTAATTTTGTTTTGATAGAAAACACGATTAGGTAGAATCACAGATGTGCAAAACCCTCCGAATCCTACTCACTTTTCTTCTTAGATTCTAGAATCTAGAATCCTTCAAATTTTTCTGTCCTTTTTTCACAAGAGCCAACTGATATTGTGTAAGCACAGAGCAGGAAGAAACGAACATGTATGTATATTTCCCATACGTTTCTGCTTGGAGCTTCGTTTTTTTTACTTTTCATTCATGGGAAACACATGTAGAAAATATACTTAATACCTCAGATAACTGAAAAGCTCCAAGTTCTTTACTACTCTACATACTAAGTCGTCTCTAGAACAGTTCAGTATGGTTTTCCTTACCTGCTACAATCCTCTCAGTCAATGCAGTTAGGAACAATAGAACAAGTATCCCTAGCGGATTCATATTTCACTCTTGGATCTCTCCAATTCTTCTCTTATTATCCGTCCTTCAGGTTTTCTCCGTCTTCCTGGTCTCGAGTATTATTTGTCTTCAAGCTTTCACTTGAGTGAACCATGCTGCGAACTTGGTCGTGGAACCCAACTTTATATTGTTTTGCGTTCCCATTTGTCTACGTACGCTGGTTGTTCATGTATATGTCTTCTTTACTTGTGGAGTGCATGGAGAAAGCTGGAGAAAGCAAACAATGCAGTTCACTTATGTACGTACGAACACTCCAACCACAACCAACCTTAGGTTACGCTACGCTGCAATGCCTTGAGGCTCTCAGGATGACAGTGGAGATGACTCAAACGCTATGACGTTCTAAGGTCGTGTAATACGAGTACGTGTCCTTATAATTATCAAAAGTGCTCCAACTATTTCGCTTTATTTGTAGTTCATCCATTAAGCATTAATTAGGGACACTCTCATGCTCTGGAGTCTTGGAGAAACATAATAGCACGCACTGAAGAATAAGAGTAACGGAATATTCGTACTTTCTAATTACCACAAGCTAGGTTCGCGTTGCACTATCTTCACTATTTTCACTCTCTGATTATTAATTGTGTACATTCACGGCAAGGACTCAATCGACTACTGTATGTCAAAACTTCTTGCAATTCTTCCGTCAAAACTTTATTTTTTCATTCATTTCTTGAAAGAGGATTTTATATTTGATCATCTTGACTTCAAGTCTTTTTTAATCCGTTCCTAGAAACTGAGTTGAAGAATGGTCAGTGATTACCAGCTCAGACTAGAAAGTTCACACAGTAAGACAGATTGAGTGTGTCGCATTTATAAACTGAGTGCCTCACACGAACCACACGCGGAGCAGCAGCAATTATTACACGTGCACGTATTGTTACGCATACAAAAGCGATAAATTTTTGCTCAAGGAAAAAGGTGAAAGCAAGTTAGTTTCGGTGAACAGAACTTTTTTTTTGTATTAATCACCGACCACGTCAGTTAGCTGTACATACGACCAGACTCGAGATGAGAGTTGTGTGGTGAGGTGAGTAGAAAGTCCGGAGCTGGCAGCAAGCTTTTAGCTTTAATGAAATAATGAGTCCTTAAAGTATTACTCTTTGTGTTGGGCTAATGTATTAAGTATGGACTTCACTTCGTATGTGAATTGTGTGGCTGGGTTCGTTCGTTTTAGGTTTGAAATATTTTGAAGCTATGAATGAAGTAGTAGTAGTTGTAGTCGTCGTCGTGGCCGTAGTCGTATTAGAACTTGTTGTAATGCCCCATCGCCTGATAACACGGAAACTGCTGCACTCAAACTGCAACACTTCATGTCGTGATGTGATCCAACGAAGCGTTGAGGAGAGACTGGTTTCCCCGACACAACATTTTGTGAGTTTCAGAGCCAGGCTGCCCGAATTCGGGTATTCCGACCTACCCAAGCTTTGCCTTGCCTTGGTTCGCCCTATTCCAGCCCTACAGAATTTGGAGTTTTCGGAGTTTGAGTTCTGGTATAGTTCGGGTGGCAGGTTTTCGTGTAAAGAACGCTCCCGCTTCGCTCTAGTTCCCATGCATATAAGTGTGACACGCCGTGCTTTTACCTTTAAACCAACCCAAAATCCATTGTTCTTGATTGTGAGCAGGTCCTAGGCATTTTTGCCTAGAAACATAACAAATCGAAATCCTTTACTAGTCCTGGTTTTAGGAAAATTGAGATTGCAAAGCACTTTAAGACGTATCCAAACTACGACGTATCCAGAGTAGAGTACAGGAATTTGAAAAATGAAAAAAGCCCACTTGCAAAATTCTGTATTCTGCTGCCAAACTCCTCAAAGTTCGTTACACCCTTTCGCCCTTAATCACGTTCATGTCTGATTTGACTGGTTGTCTGGGGCTGGCTCCTGCACCAGAATTGAATCAAATGTTTTTGTTGAGGCAGTTGTGCAAGAAAAAATTGATAAAAACATGTGAAGGCTTGAACTGCACTGCACTACACTGCACACCTAACTGGTTCTGGTGAAGAATCCCAACGAAAATAAAAATGGGATAGCATGTGTTTTTGAGCTCTAAACTCCCAATGCTTCATTTCATTGATCTGCCGGGAGTTGAGTGAAAGAGGTACGGCTAGACTAGGCTATCCCTATTCTCGTTATTGCAATGCCCAGTCAGAATCCTGTAGAGAGCTTTAAAGAAAGTTAGGGAAGAACTGTGAAGAAATTTCCGCAAGGTAATATACTTGAATGTGTGCAGATATGTATCTCCGTGGGGTCTCAAAAGAACCCGACTTGTGGAATACGGGTACTGAATACTACTGGATAAAGCAATCCAGGTAAGATATTTCTCTCAAGTACCACCACCACTACTACTACCACTACTACAGCAGCAAAAGAGTGAAATCTTCCAGTTTGAAGAACCGGGTAACTTTAGCTAAGAGTATGGATTCGGGTTCTACAGTTTTTCTGATCTCTGACATTCATTCGTGAGCCGCCTGGCCTGGCCTGGTCTCAGTGCAGATAAGCATGCAGCCTTTCTCCTTTCCTTCAAATCTTCAATTTTGGATGTTGAATGATCTTTGCAAGTTTTACTGACTACTTTAAGAACCTAAGAGAAGATTAGAGTGATTTATTGGATTTTCATGAATTAGTGAACAATCCTCCTTTTAGCAGAAAACTGAAGAGGTAGTGAGAGACGAGGAAAACAAAAGCTCAGCCCTTTCATATTGTCATGAATATTTTATATGTGAATTGTCATCATATCAAGCTTCGGCTTTCTTTCTCTTTTTTGTATCAATTTCCGGCTCTTTCCGAATTTGAAACAGAAATTTGTAAAGGATGACGATTCCTGAGATGACTAGATGTGCGAATCAATACGACTGACTATCGACTTCCACATATTCACCTCGCTTTCTATACATAGTTAACCTAAGCCACAGCCAAGAATTACAAGACAAAAAAATCGCTTATCTTCATTCGTTTAGGATTTAATTGATAGGAAGTAATAAGAAGATTTAATGGGTTGTATAATGTTAAAGATAGGCTGGAGTTAGGAATCAAGGAGCACCTATCCTGTGTACAGCAAACTGGCAAATGTACACATGCATGCATGCAAATACCAATGATGAGTTCAACTCGTTCCTCGCTCGTTTGGGAAAGTTTTCTTCCCGAGAAAAGCTGTGCTTAAATGTGTTCAGTGCAGGGAGAATGTGGAGTCGCGTGGGTTTGAGGCGGAATTTGCTTTCCATAAATTTAATGAGCTTAATATTCCTTTCATGAATGTGTGCCAGGGATGTGATTAAAGCAAGGAAATTTTTTCTCATTTTACAAGTTTTGCTTCTGCTGCAACCGACGCAGCAAGCAGCCAAAACGGCATGGGATAAGGCATGAAGGGAAATTGCTGCTGCTCTTCTAGCCTCAGCCTCGTGCAGTACAGAAGAGAGCCTGTTTTACTTAAACGCCTCATGTACCGTAACCCTAAGTACGTGTGAGAGAAAGCATGTAATGGTTACGGGGGCACCAGTCGTAGACGGGTATTAAAATACCCGGGGCTTCGGCTTCCTCAACTAATATTGGGTTGTTATAGTTATAGTCTTAGTAGGTTGTCTAAGTAAGTATACGTTTTGTTCTTCCCGCTTCTCTGCATTCATTAAGATGAAAATCACTTTAACGAGCCTTACATGCACATATTTATTGCTGCTCCGACAAAACCAACCCCTCCTCTGCCCGCCTGCCGCACAACGGCACAACTTATACATAAGTGTCTCCTTTAGCGGATTTTTTTTTACGGTCATGTAGCATAAAAACCATGATGGTTTCAATATGGGAAACGATCGCGAAAAAATATGCCCTTTATCATCACCACTTTTGACAGTTCCAATTGCACATATATCTGGTCCAATTTCAACGTCCAAGACTATGTGAATGCTTGCAAGTCACTGACTGAGAATTATATTTTTGGACTAATAAATCCTTGACGTGACTGGAAGCAGAAAAAATATTTCTAACAGTCGTCAATGAAGCTTGCAAGTAGGATTAAAGTAACCCATCAACACGTGTAAATAAAGGTCATTTGAACGGACTGAATAAAAACTTGAATGAAAACCGCACGTCACAGATCCTCTCCGAAAATGTTTCCTATTCCTGTTCTACTTGGGAGGTGTAAATCAGCCGTGTACAACACATTCTACTCGGGACGGGACTTGGTGTAAAATCCAGTTACGCTGCGAAGCGCGATGCAATGCTCAAAATGGATTTCGTAGTTTCGTTGGCTAACCAAAGTCGTCATGTAGATAATGGGTCCAGCTCAGTCAATGCTTTGGACACTCGGATTTGGAGTTTTCACAGAGTGAGTGTTTGGTCCTGCTTGGCACTACATACACTCTCCTCCTCGGTGGCTCAGGGTGACTCTGACTGTCTGTCTAAAGTCTAAATGAAAGAGGATTTGTGTTGTGTGAGAGCCTCGGCTAAATGGCTTTTGATCCTTTTCTCTCATCATCGAACCTAGTAGGATAGGATAGGACCAGATCACTATCCTTTGGTTTGGTCCGTCCGAACAAAAACCAAAAGCTTTGGTCGGCTCGTCGTATAGACATTACACAACTACAACGTTTGGATTTCACAATGTTATCAGAGAGAGAAGAGAGAAAGCGCACTTTCTCCTACAAAATAGGTTACGCAATTTCGAGCGGAAATGCTTCGCGTCGGAGTCTAGAAACTAGAAATTGACCGGTCAGACTTCGATTTTCTCACAATAATAGAGGAGGAGTGAGGCTAGGTCCAGGAATGAAGAGGAATGACGATTCTGTCCAGATATACGTGAACAAACATTAACACCATCATTAGAACGACGGGGAACATGAACACCCACGGCTTTCGTTTGTCCTCTCAGTTCATTTCTCACTTTTACTTTTTATGACAAACCTTTTACGTTCCGTTTACTCAAGAAACGAGCACGAAGCAAATCATGAGCCAAACACACACACATTATTGTCACGAGTCATGAGTCGAGTCGAAGAGAAATGGACAGGACAGTTTTTGTTCGTAATTTAATTGGAATGAAGAAGAAATTGGATCTTGGTGGATGCAATTTTGATGCTAGGGCGATGGCTATCTTTAGAAATTAATAAGTTATTTTGCGTGGGTCTTGAGCTGATTGATTGTTGTCATTGTTGGAAAATATTTTGGAGCTTTGCTCATTAAGGCTAAACTCGAGTACGAATTGACTAAAATTTTGGCTAATTAGAGGTCAACGGGACCATTTGCAAAAATCGCTGAATAGTAATAGTAAGATTTTTTATGAACCAATCTACTGATTTCTCCACAGAAATCATTGCAAGCCCATCCAGGAATAAAATTCCACTTTGACTTCATAAGTGTTCTCGCATGTACTCTGAATGAAATCAACAGACCGAAGCAAAGAAACAAGCATGGACACGTTGATCATCCCACATCTGTCCAATCAATATAAAACTGTTTCCAATTCTTCATTTATAAAATTGGTTTCATCTAAAATAGGATTTATACATGCGAAGCTAAGCATAGACCTTCGAACTAATTCCTTCCACTTGCCTGGCCGGGAAAATACGTATATTCCAGTGCAGTGTGCAGTTGTGTGTGTGGTCTCCTTCCCCGGAAGTTGATGAACTCGGAAAAAAGGTGCATTAATTTCAATGTACTTCTGTACAGCCTACTATGTACTGTGAGGGTGCACGAAGGGTAGGTCCGACTACAGTCTGAAAACCGGGTAGTAGTGGGCTGGAAAATGCCCGGTGGTTTTCTAGCTTTTTCCATGTTCATCTCATTTGTGACTCTGAGGCAATTGGATTTCGTTTACGCGTTGAAATTGTATGTTTGCTCCTCCGCATAAATGAGAAAATACTGTCTGAATAGCATGCATCATTTAGATAGGGAAGAGCAGAGTCAGAAAATAGAACCAAATTGTGTGCTCAAGGTGTAGCCTATTATTATGTTTTTTGGTCAAATTGCACTTTCCGAACAACTTTTGTTGTGTTTAATGTCCCCGTTGTGGGTTCTGATCCTTAATTCTGAGTTAGTTCTGAATTCTGGTAAAGGGCTGGGAGTCAAAGCAAAAGAGCAAAGGACAGTACCACGCACTACGCACTATGCAAAGGGAATGAAAATGTTGATTTAACTCAATAAACTTTCCAATAATTCCTATCACTGTTTTATTATTTTGTTTTGAACAAATAAAATTGCATGAAATAAATCATAGACAAGTCTAAAATCTCGAATCTTTTTGCATTTTCCTTTACAACGGGTACCGAAATAATAGACTTTTAACTGGGGGTAACTTAGCAGTAATGTTGATTTCAGTAGAGACCCGACACCAAGCCCAGCGTTATTACATCAGGAGGGTCAATTTTGATTACGCTTTCCCATTCAAAACTCAAGATCAAAATTGACTTCAAATTGATTTATTTATTGTCCAATTCAATTGTGTTTACTCTGTTCACTCTGGAAAGCCGAATTTGGTAATTTCGGGTTCAATTTTGGGCCACACTTCAAGTGGACCACCACATCGTACATAATTTCATAAATTCCCAAAAAGTGTTTATTGATTGGCCTCAGCCAAAATCAAAGCCTTTAGTGCCACGACTTGTCTCCCCATTTTATTCCCTATCAATTCAATCTGGCTCACTCCTTTATTACAATTTGAACCTTCAGAGTCCAAAGTCAGAGTCTTTTTTTGTACAGAAAAGAAGGACCCCAACTCTGCTCCCCTACTTGCTTTCAATATTATGTTGCATGCATGGGTTCAGTTCAGATTCTATAATCATGACAGATCGACCCGAGTGAACCCTTTGGGACTTTCCTCTTGGCTGCAATTGCATTCGGATGGTTGGATGTACTCTTCACGCTCTCAGTCCCTCTTAATTCACAGTTTACTTTGTCTTTTTCTGCTCTAGTCTGCAACCGATCTGCATGCATGTCTCTCTGGCTTTCCAGAATCCAGAATGCCCAAATTTTGTTGCAAACAACGAGCCATTGCATAGTCGAGCGCGCTATCCCCGAACTGAACTGTCCTGTTCCTGTTATACTCAGACTCTCCACATGTCTCATTTACTATCTCTCTTTATCCAAAAAGTCCATTTCCATTTGTCAAAGTGACAAACATCAATTTTTCATGGAGGGCAAGAGCGAGGGCCGTAATTTTTCATTAGAGGTCGAAGTTGTCAAGCTTGTGGAGTCTGAGCAGCGCAGCAGCGTGTAAAATGTGCGTAAGCGTAGTTTTATGTGCTGGGTGGTGGTTTGCGAGTTGAGTTATCGGGCCTCTGCTTGATCAGATTAAGGATTAAGAGCGGTGGGCTGGGTAATGGCAATCCGATTCTAATTCTTGCACCTGTGGAAAATACAGAGAGGGTTGATATTATTAAAAGTCGGTGATTGTTGAACCCCGACCTAAAACCCGGAACCGATTTGAGTGAAATTGTGCACGTGTTTCTTGGCACATGATTAGACATCGTTAAACAAGTATGATTGAAATAGAGCCGTGCTATCAAAAGCTAGAATCGCTCATTAAATCCGAGAGAAATTGAATGGCATGACAGTAATCCTTGTTGTATCAATTTTAGGATTAATGTTAGCTTAAATAACTGTAAAAATAATCTGCTCAAACAGTTTCCTGCAATTATTATGCTCGCTCGTGTTCTTTCTGAGTCTTTCTCCAGCAGAAAACTTCAAAAATCAATGAAATCCCGTCCAGTCGGGTCCAGTTTTGCACGCAAACCCCGAAAAGTCCTTTGGTTTTTCTGTTCTACTCGCTCTCCACAATTTTTTTCGTTAACAATAATTAATGAAAATTGTAGTAGTTTTGAGCACAGAAAAATGACTGCAATAATCTTGACAATAAAGAAGTGGGCAGGGCTCTTGAAATTCGCACAAAAAAATTGCAATGTAATCTCACCCACTCCAAACTACAATGGTTGAATGCTTGCAAGCATGTAGAAGTGTATTTCCAGGTTTGTTTGTATTTTTCAAGTTGCAGATTCAAAGCCCATAGGAGAAGTAAAAGCAAAATCGTTGCAAAAAAAACAGACAACATTCTATTCCCATTCGAATCTTCAACTTGAACGGAGCGGGTTTCCTTACACTCACTCCTGTGGTGTTGAGCTGTTCGAAAAAATGCTTGAAATGGCAAATCATAAATAATGTGGAAACGTGTTGCCAATATTATCTGCATGGGGTACTAGCACTTGCAGCAGCATCGCATCGCCAAGCAGCCGAGCCACTGAATTCCCTCGACCCAATATTTCTGCCAATAAGAAATAAGAGTAAATGTAAATTGTAATATATTGCCCAGAGACTCAGTCTCAGCAGTCAGCCCTAGCTTTTACTTTCTCTTCTTCGTCTTCTACTTTTTTCGTAGATATTTTCAAATGCCTGCCTGCTTGCTGTGCGGATGTTTTTAGTTATGCCATGCAATATTTATGAGTTCAGTCAGGGCAATGCAATGATATCTTTCTGTCTCTGTTGTGTATGGTGTATAATATCCACTATGTAGGCAATTGAAATCATGTGTGTGTAAGTGTTGTGTGCTTTGAGTTCTTTTCTTTATTGCACTTGCACATTCATGCGTTCGGCGTTCGCTGGTGGTTGTGAACTGTAGCAGTCACACACATAGTATGTCATATGTACGTACATAATTTGAGGCAATGATACATGAGACATGAGCACAATGCAAATTCAACCGCTCCGCTCACCAAGACACGAACACCATCAAAGATCAGTTTTGGATTTAAGATTCACACACACAAACGCGCCCACATCTTGTGAGAATATTGTGTCGACGCGTATGAATTCAATTTTGGTGTCAGATTGTGTATATGGTTCACTGTGTCGAAGTGGTTTGCTTTCACCACCACCACAAAAGAAAGCTGCCGGCTGGCCAGCGAGCATGACGACCGGGGAGGTAACGTATGCAGGATGAGGAATTTTTCTTGGGTCAGATGAACATACAGAATAATATTTTTCCGGGGTGGTCAGCGAATACGGGCGTATCTATACAAAAATCAGTAGCGCAATTTTGTATTGAATTTGTGGCCGCGTAGCTCTGAACAAGTTGTGAAAAACTCACCTGCAATAATATACGTCACTGAACTTTGGTCCAAATAAAAGTTATAAATATAAATACATAGAAATGTACCATAGAATGAGCCTCAAAAACTTTTCACGCTTCGCAAGCAATTTGAAAACTGCATTGGCGTTACTTTTGTTGTTAGTATTTAATGATCGTGGCAATAATGTTCGGAAACCTGTGTGAGTTTCGCAAAAAAATACAGCAGGAGTGGCACGGATCATACGAGAACTTTTCATCAAACGCCTTTATTCCGTGTCTGCAAAGTTGGAAAAACTGCATAGCTTCGTGGTTATGATTTCACTCACAATCTATTTGCAGAATTTTCCATGTTCCAGATACGTGAGGACTAGTTTTATTAATTTAAATTTGATACTTTCTATAAAAATTCAAATTCCTGTTTAACTCGTCATCGCACTACTTTTACTGTAGCAAACTGTAAATTCCGAAAAGTCAGGATTTACTTACTTTTTATATTTGAGAATTCGATCTAAGGGTCGTCAGTGCAAGTATCAGGGCTAAAGGTTTTTCTTGGCCCACATGGACGACTAAAAGTTCTGCAGAATGTGATTAGATTGAACTCTGAGATTGTGAATCCCTGGAGTATATTTATGAAAAAAGTTGCCAAAATGAAATCTGTAGCAGTTTAACGGGCAAGTTAACCTGAGCATTCCCTGCCAGCCTTTGCCCTCCCTCGTGCCAATTAGAACTTAGACTATCGTGTAGGAGAGAAACTTTTTTTTCAGTTTAGAAATTGAGTGTTGCAAAAAAAATTCTGAACTTCGTCTAGTTTCTGCGGTAGTTTGAAGAGAGAAGGGTTCTGAAACGTATCGACATTTGGCAAATCGAATCTTAAAATGCCATTGTAACGAAATGCGACTGGCCTAAAATAAAACTTGACTTGACTTTCACTTAAACTCAATTCAATTGGAGGGCAATAGTATTCCAAAAATAAACAAGAAGCTAGAGCTAGACTACACTTTAACTTTCTCTTCCAATGCCAAGACCACACTCACTCAGACTTGCTAAAAAAAATTCTAAAACTACGACGACAAACAAGGGGAAGATCTGGACTTGAAAGACGGGAAAAGAAGCCGAAAAAAATAAGAGAAAAGAAAGGAAATCATTTGAGTATGAAGAAATTCGTTTTGAAATCTTGACAGGCACAAGCCAACTCCAGCTTGAGCTCCAGTTTCTTTTGGAGAAAACCCGCATCCGCTAAAATGAGAAAGTCAAGTTTGGTTCCAGCATTCCAGTACCAGTTTTTTTGTGTAAGTCAAAGAATCCAAGCCACGATGAAAGTTGAGTCACTCTGCCTTGGTCCCACCAATACCAATGCAGTGCCAGTAACTGCTAGTTGTTTGCTAGTTTCTAACTTCAACTTTGCTCATGATATTATACGAACTTTAGTTACAGACAGAAATTTTTCTTACACTCGATTTCCCACGAATTGTTTAGTTGGCTTGCTTTAGTACGTAGCGTACACTGTCGCCTAAAGCTGTGCCAGAGTCTAAGTCGCTCGAGTCAGAAACCAGGAAAAGCAAGCAGCAACCATGAAGTTTAAACTTTGTTTCCAATCACAAAATGTCCCAAGCTTTTATGTCTGAGTGTCTGACATGCTATGAGTGAAAGTGACGATATTTAGTCGGTCGTTGTTTCTGGAGTTTAGCCGTAGCCTTTTTCAACAAATAAACTCCATCGTCTTCGGATTGGGATAGAGTGAGTAATTTTGGAATCTGGAAACTCAAATCTAGGCTGGGATGACTTCCCAAGTTTCAACTCTCAAATGCAGCCTTGCCTTGCAGCTCAGAGTATCTTGCCAATTTCTGTGTAAGGAAATGTAAGAATGGATTGTCAGTGAGCCCAGAATGCAAACGCTAATGGCTCTAGAAAAGTGAAATTGTGTGTAATCAAAATTTTATTTGTTCAATGGCAAACGACAGGGACTACTAGCAAACAAGTTTGGATTAATTTTGCAGTTTATACTTTGAAACCATTGCGCTAGGGTAGGACTCTTATGAATATTTTGTGATTGGATTTTAGATTTTCTGGTAGTTCTGCATTTACGATAGAAATTCTTACAAAAATTTGAGGGATCGATGCTTTTGACATTTTTTTTTGTGTTAGAATTACAGGCAAATTGAGAGTCACCAAAATTTCAAAAATCGCCAAAGATAGGAAGCAGTTCTCTACATTTCTCTTATGCAATAGGGAGTCTCCCATTCATTCTCGCGCAACAGTTTTTAGCGAAAGTCAGGAGAGGTTCGGAAGAGAGTCGTTAGAAAACCAGAGGGCTGGACATGTGCAAATATTGACTTTACAATTTATCAGGCCACTAGTGTATGCATACGATTCCATGCGGATTTGATACATTGTTTGATTATTATCCATTTCCTACCACAACCATGTACTCATCAGATGAAAATTCAGATATGCTGTATGTATGTATGTAAAAGTCAAACACAGTCTTGCATGACCTGAATTCATGGCAATATCCTGTGTCCACTATTCCCTGGTACTTTTGCGGGTAGCCCCGAATTTACAGCGGACGAGATGCCCGGCACGCCAACCTCAAGGGAGGGGATCGCCGGACCAACCAACAAAGTTTTCTAGGGATTGATTGCCCAATTACGCCAAGGCTAGAGAATCGTACCAGGTCCCTGCAGGCAAATAAAGCATCCAATTCCAAGGTTGAACTACCCATTTCCGCCATGTATGTACTAGTTTGTGGTGTCGATTTTTGAATTCGAATTTTGGAACCAACTGTAGCGATTTTGAACCTACACTTTTTCAGTGATTTTAATCGATTTAGGGCCCGGAGTCAAACAATCCGGTCGGAACACAGTCACACTTTTCAGAAACTAGAAAACGCCGTGTGAGCTGCCGACAGTTGACGTCTTGTATGTTTGATTCGTTTGGAATTAATTCACTAACAAGCTTTGAATGAGGAAAGGGCTTACTCCCGCTAGACTTGACATGACATAGTAGTAGTAGGAAAAACTGTGCTGCTAGTCTATGTACGTCTACGGTCTTCCTGGTTTCTGGAGACAAATGGATTATTTTATTGACCTGTCATTAAAATCCTGCCTCACGCAGTGAGAAGGATGAATGACTCTCACGTCCGAACCTGTCGCGCGCACGACATTTACAACCACAAAATAAACCGAAGGTCTTTCTAGAACCAACGGGAATGACTTTGCTTTGCTTTGGTTTTCTCCCCCCGATTCTGGCATTTCAGACGCATTTTGAGGTTCCAGTTTACAGCTCTGGAACCACCAAAATCTAGGCTTCAATTATAAAGTATTCCCACTCTAGAACTTGAAACTGTAGTCAGGCAGGGGGTTGCCTTTGCACTTGATTTTCTATTTAAATCATAATTACAAGACCCACTATTCGGGTGTTGGAGAATGTTGCTTGCTAGCAGCACGCACCTACTTCCGAATTTGATAGACTAGCGAAACAGTCCAAAACCAAAAGTCAATTCAAGAGCAGCGACTCGACTCGACTTCCCATTCCCAAGCAAAAGCAGCCAAAGAATTTCCGAGTCCCAGACTGAAATAATATTTAAGGCCACAACAAAGAGAGTATCTTTCTACTGTAGTGTAGTTGCCTGAAAAAATAAAAAATGAATCCATTTGAAGTCATTCTCTCTTGTGAATCTTTCACTTTGTGCTGCTTTCTTTCACTCAACCCGGAGAAATTTGAAGCATTCATGTTGGCATTGTGTGTGCTCATTCAAGTAGGGTGGTTTGGGACTGAGGCTGGAGATGCGAAATGTGTGTGTATGTATGTAAGGCCAGGCAGGCAAGCGAATGTTTCGCCTTTTGCATTAGTATTCCTCATCTCCTGAGTAAGATTGTCTAGTCACTCACAAGAGAACAACCCGAGCAGTTGATTACGCTCAAATCCAGAATTTCGATTCGTTTATTTGCTCAACTCGAAAGATCGGCCGCAATTTTGGAAGAATTCTTCAATAGCCCTACGTAATAGCTATTGATTAGCCCAAGATGCCGGACTTTAGTTGTACTTAGATAAAAAGTCATATCTGATTTTTGAATTTCTACTTGTGGATTTTGCTATTTAATTGAATAATACCTCGACTTTCAATTTTGGTGTAGGGATGTACTAAAAGATTTGCAGATTTGTATTTTTGTGATTGAGAAAAGCCTTGGTTTGGAATATATCAATCCCGGCAATCTGTAACTTGTTGGCAATTTTACGGGACCACACTGCGCCAATTTTTTATTATTTTTTAAGCCAACAATATATAAGATTTTCGTAAAGAACAACTTGGATTATTCCCTCGTCAATCACAAAGGAATAGAAAGGTATGCGTGTGCAGTGCAGCGGAGCAATAGCAGAAATAGCAACTCTGTAATTATTTTCCTTCCGCAAGGGATTTTCATCGAGACGAATAAAAGCCTTTGTCTGTCGAAAGTCACAGTTCCCATCCCATCCTCCTTCCAGAATACTCCAAACTTCTGCTTTATTCTTAAGCAGCTTCGCAATTGCAAGCTCTCCTCGTCTCCTCTTCAAATCTAAGATTGCGAATTCCAAAACCAGAATGAATGCCATGACTTTTACTTTCATTCTATAGAGAAACATGACATTGCATTTAGCATCAAATTCGCCCGTCCTGGATAAAAGTCTCCAAAGCTTTCCATTCCAACAAGCTCGTGAACATTCGACGAACACTGATTTTTTCAGAAAACATTATATTAGGAAACCAAGGAAGTCTTTACTCAGTTCTGCCCTTGGAAATGCCAATGGAAATTATGTTTATTTTTAAAGAAAGAGAGAAGGCGTATCAGGAAAAACGTTCGGACTGAATAAACCCTTTAGATGAGATGTTTTGAGCTTCCTCTTGAAAGTGAAAACTCATTAACCCAGAATTTGTTTGTCGTTCCTGACGACTAAGCTGCCAATTCGAAAAATTGAAGCATTGACAGACATAACTGAGCCTTAAAATTTCTAGTGGCAATTCTGTATGGCCTGTAATCAACTTGAGCCACTTAAGGGCACTCCAATCACATTTCTGCTACAAAACTTCCAGAGAATCCCATTTTATTCATTCCTCCTTCCCGGACTTATACAAATGATTTTTAGTTTTCATTGTTGCTGAACTACAACTACAGTAGGTTTTGTTGAATTTTCCCTACGATGGTGCTCAGAGATTTTCAGACTCTTCTGAGTAAATATTGATGCGAAAGGAACTTTTTTGTGCCCTTGAGGAATTCCCTTCTTACCCCATCGTGCTTTAAAATTTTATGTTTGTTTTGATTCTCGAATTAGAACACTGTTGAAAACGAATCGTGGGGTGGCCTTGGCCAAAGTGGCTCTGAACGATGCCGGCTGATCTTAACGAATTTTCTTGAACCTTTCCACTTGGGATTCCCCACAGTCAGAGTGATACTACTTCTCCCTTTATTTTTAAAAGGAAGCAGGTCCCCCTTTCATTGTTTAAAACTAACAATCGGATAAACCATCATCATGCTACAAGATTCAGATAAGTGAAGTGATAATGAAGTCCTCAAGAGTTTCACAAATATAAAAAGCTAAGAAGTTGTTGGCCGCCCACTACAGTTCACTTTAGTGCATTGCCCAAATGCAAAGCTCGAGACGTACAAGTACATAAACAGACTTGAAAGAGAAAGTTAAAAATTTCCAAGTTACGTTATCTTTGATTATTCCACTGCACTGCTGCACGCTGCTGCTGCTGCTTATTTTGCAGCCCCTTCAAATTCAATTCATAAATATATGCCCACTTGACATCCACTCACCTCAGAGTAGAGTAGAGTTACGTCTTATTTTAAAGCGATATCAAATGCAAAAGTGAGTTCGACTAGTAAGTCAGTTTGCCAGTGCAGTGCAGTGTTGTGTCTCGAAGAAACGGAAAGTGGATTTTTTGTTTATTGGAAACTCGTAAGGTAAGCTCTTGTTTTTTATTAATTCAAGTGGTCTGTGATCTTATCAGCAACATCGAGTTTAATAATTACGTCAATGCATACCTTATTCCAGTCATTTTGTATGTTACGTATTATGCTTAATAATTTGTTTGGTATTTGTATACGGGAGTATTTTACGGCAAGCTATTAAGAATTCATGGCTTGGCTGACTGGTAGCTTAGAGGGCTTAAAAGAGAGCTTAGACTCTTTAAAAACATTGAACAGAACAATTTCAAAATATTTGAAAAAGTCTAAAATCAGTGCCGGCATTGCATTGCTACATTTCTTGGTGCAGAAAACACTTCTGCTCATGCTAATTCGCATTCAAAGAAAATTAGTGCGAATGGCACCAATCCTTTTTCATTAAATAGAATTAAAACAAAAGTACTGTACCAAACTTCAGCGCTGCCATTGAGAGATTTTCATACATAAAAGCAGAGCAGAAAAATAAGTGAAAATTGTTTCTAGCCCACTTTTCATTGAGTTTGAGTTTGACACCTGTTTGATTGAAGTGTTGCTAAGTTAAGTAAAGGATGAAACCGATGCGACCTTCTGAAAGCATCTTTGGCTGCGTGTGCAGTGAGCATATTCATTGAAATTTAACATAACATTGAGGTGGAGGTTACGTTACGCTCTACTTCACACACCACGCACACCACAAAATCTTAAAGTTCAAGAAACATGCATAAATTATAAGACAGAGGAGTCGAGGAGACAGACTTGAAAACTGTGTGTCGTTTTTTTTGGTTAAAACCATCAAGACCAAGTACATGTGAAATGCCAAGTTCACCCATCAATCTAGTAGAATCATCGCTTATAATTGACACCAATTTAAAATAGAAAAGAAAGAGTTGTCACTTTAGAAAATTACGTGCAACCGCAAGTAGAATCCAATAGGATAGGTTTGACGGCAAGGTGTGATGGTGTGAGAAAATTTTACGCAAAGCGCACTGCGAAGTTTCAACAATCTCAACTGAAAAGCCAAAAAAGTTGTCAATTAGCCCTTTGCAGTAGAAATCAGAGCCAAATACAATGAGAATTAGCTTAAATTTGGACAGAACTGGATTAGTGACCCCCGAATAAGTACGAGTCGTTTTAACGTAATTAATTCTTACGAAATGAATTTGAAGTTCTTTATTAGCCCGAAGGACTTGTCCGTAAGGGCTTATAAAATTCCCCTGTCCGTCCGTCCGTCCGTCCGGGTTGTATGCATCGCATCCAAGACGTGTTCACATTGTTACCGTCACAATTCCGATATCTAACCAAACATAAAGCAGCGGTTTTTTG
>JAQGCM010000221.1:0-31356 GCA_034699705.1 Hymenaphorura dentifera
ATCACTACGTAGTCCAGTCCAATGCAGGCCGGCCAATTTTTTTTCAGTGCTTTCTGAACTTGGGAATCAGAAGCACTGGAGTGGTCGCTGTCGCCGGAGCCGGAAGTTGGTGACGACGACGACGGCAAAGAGTTGCTCATTTTGACAAGTCTTGACAATGACAATTGACAATTAATTTTAATATTGTGAATCGAAAAGTACAGAAACTGACGATGAGCGGAGTGGACGAGGTGGAGAGAGCAGGCAGGGGTTGCCGGTGTGCAATTTTTGCGAAGACTGAAATTTTTTGGATTGATTTGATTGAAGAGAATTCAAGTCGGCGCGGCGTGGCACTGTGATAAAATTAATTCACATCATCCCGATCCCAACCGCCGCGCGGCGCTGTAGACTTTTAACAATTTTCTCGCAAGCTAGCAATTGCAATTTGCACTAGCTTAATTTTTGCAAATCTGAAACCTCTCATATCTGCACTTAAAATAAAAAACGCTTGCTTATGATTTTTTTTTAAAAAATTGCAATTTTGTACGTACGAAATAATACGAATACGAGTCGGGAGATTGAACGGGGATTCGAATCTTTACCGAACTCAATCCAAATACTTCTGGCAATTTTTTCGCAAGCTTGCAATTTTCACTAAATGCTTAATTTTTGCAAATCACTCAAATACTTAACAAAAATAGTCGTCCTACTTCAGACAATGTTCTGACTTTGACACGTTTGATTTCATACAACGATCGACCTAACACTTATCAAATTCCAAGCTCTTGACTCAAATTGGACTCTTCAAGTTGTCCCCAACAATCAAGCTCACCATCAGTAGCAGATCTTTTGCACAATTTGCAGTATTCTACACATTTCTATTAGCTCTACTAAAAAGTATTGGCCAATCACTAAAAAGTAGAAAATCCAAACAAAACAGTGGGACCTCAGAAATCCTTAGATTCCGAGTCCGCAGGCATTGCAAAGCCATGCATGCATTGCATTGTGATAATTCTAATCGGTTGAATGTATCTGAATTGAAATAACTCATCTCAACATTATTTTTTATGATTGTCATTTCAATTTAAATGGGTTGTATTTTATTGCAAGATTCCTTATTCCATCACCTTAACTTTGCACAAGTGCCAATCAGTACTTTGCGCAAAGTACTGATTGGGTGACAAAGTCGGTTAAATTTGTGTAAATATAACAACCGTGTTGGAATAAGTAATTGGCAAACGGCAAACATTGACGCCACAATAATGTACAATTCAAATTTCAAAATGCAGAATGTGCCACCACCCGACCCGTGGTTATGCACTGCAAACTCCAAACTGTAAATAATTATCAGGATGAATTTGATTTGAATTTATTATTCAAGAAGGGGCTAGATCCCCCCCCCCCAGGGCTTTCACTCAGTCAGCGACTGATAATTCTAAGCGATTTTGGAACCAAGTTGAAACATTTAGTGGGACTTTTCTACGTTTACAGATTTTAACAACAATTCAAAACTTGTATTACTTGAGCCATACTGCATTGTTAATTTCAACAAAATTTTGGATTGCTGGATTTGATTAAGCTATGTTTGTGATTCTATAAAAATAAATGCAATAGTGTGCTTTGTTTGGGCCAATTTCATACAACACTAGCGCCGTGAAGCACTTATTTTAATTCAACTGTAGTCAAAACCTCCAATCAGTTCAAATTCTCGAATCCTTCCAGAAACTGGAATAAAATTTTGTTCAATATAATCTCGCAATTTTCATAGCACGGAGAATTCATTTTGTTGCTAGGCGGTTGATCTTTCAGGAGTTCTCGTAACTAGGGTAGGTACGGAACATTTCAATTTTTTCCAAAGCTAAGGTTGCCTTAACAACAATCAAAAAATTGAAAATTAAGTGTAAAATCTCCATCCCTGCCCAGCTAAAAATGGCATGGAAATTTGACATTGTGGAAAACTAGCACGCATAATGTTGAACTGCCATAAGCGTTGTTCCCCAGGCAGAAAAAGTTTGTATTTTTTTGTTTACGGTAGTTACGAGACCTCCTGATAGATCAATCACCTAGCAATAAAGTGAATTCTCCTTGCTTCATAGAGGAATTGAGTTGAACTGAAACAACACTATTTGATAAGTTTATCTGGATAAGACCTCCTTGCTTTTGATCAGATTGTGTGAAATCAGCAATTTTAACTATCGATTTTGGATTAGATTGCGCATTGGGAAATGTATATAAAATTATAATTTTAAGATTGCTGGTGTATTAATTGAATTTAAGAAACCGAATCCTTCCTAATCCATGCGTCTTGACTGAAAAATATACATTCACCGCATTTTACCTCGCCTTCTTTGTCCTCAAGTGCATTTTATTCATTCTATCAAAAAAAATGCGAAATTGTGATTTACTTAGGTTCATTTTGAACACAACACTAGCGCCGAGAGGCAATTATTTTAATTCGCCTGTAGTCAAAACTACAATTTAGTTACAGTTCTCAAACACTTGTGTTGACATTAAATTCGAATAAGGTATGCTCACAAATTGATGTCCAAACCATTAAAAAAAGTGGTTGAAAATTGAAAAATTTGTCTGCATTGATATAATGTTTTCAACAATATTCACGATTGCGATTACTATTTATAAATGTATGGCATTTTATTGTAAGTTTATTTGTTCCGTCCTCCTACTTTGCACATTTTGCGTTCAAAATGATGTTTGGAGAATTTTATCATCAGGTTCGTAAATCTGGTTTTCTCAAGGATTTCGATTAAACAAACACAGAAATATTGTTATTTGCGATTTAAGTAGTGCTGGCAGTAGCAGGTGAGGTGGTGCGGTAATTGTTCGATGTATGGGCTTGGTTGTGTAGGGCGTTTTTGCCTTTCGACGTATTTTTTAATGACTACATTTATTTCTTGGTTGTATAGTTGTATTCGAAGTTTCCCGTGATAAAATCTCACCATTTGCGAAACCTGAACTGCCACAATTGCGTGTTTTTAATCAGATTTAACAAATTTTTGAACGCAATCAGTAATTCTAATTATACATTGCGAATCAGATCCTAATCCACATAACATGTATCAAGATTTTGTATAAAGTTACGCTTACAGCATTTTATCTTGGCTCTGTTCTCACGTTCATTTCACCGCGTCGGGACAACTCTACCGTTGTTTCTAGCATGAACGAAAAGTTTAAAGTTCTTTCAAAAAATGATAAATCCTACAGCCATCAAAATCTTACGATTGTCCATTCGCTTAAATTGTTTCTTTAAATTAATGCCCTACACATGGGACAACAGATCTCAGCGTATGTTGCCTTCATCTCGTAATGGAATACTCATTTGGCGGTCCGTGTGTATCATACTGTTTCTTCATCAAATTTGGCTTCTCAGCTCTCTCAGAACCCTGTTTCAAAACAACAGTTCGGACAGTTCCCCGCACAAAGTATTTTTGCAAATATTAGCATTTTTAATGTACGACATGCTTCTCATTTATGAAAGTGTTATCATTTGGAATCGGAACGAATTCTGCTACTTATTCCGTCAGGTTATTCAATTCACGGAACATGTCCAAAGTAAGTCCGACATACAATATGTTCCAAAAGCTGAACCGCCGCCACTTAATGTACGGGTGTCTTCTCGTAAAAACAAATTAAGTAATCTTATGAACTCTACAAAATCCAGAATTTGAAACAATTTGCAAAATCCTGAATTCCAGAATCGTATATGAACTGCTCGGACGTTCCAACTTTGGATCTCGCCACTGAAAATTTGATCAAAATGTTGTCCATAGCATCCCTCATTGCAATAATCTTTTTTCCAGTGATGTACTTTCGGGATCCGAAGGCATCGTATTTTCTGACCTCAGCATTTCTATTTGAAGAATGCATTCGAGGATATGTTTGCTCAGGTTCTAAATTCTTGATCCACGGTGTTGGATTCCTATTCACTGTTTGGATAAACCTATTGCTAGCTTCTTGCTTAATTTTTCTGGTGTCATATGAATTCATTCTCATTCCAAATCTAGTGTTTCTCACCAAAGAATCAAGGCAAGTCTTGTACCCATAATTTTTCTTTTAAAAATGAGAGAAGGTTAGATATTTGTACAATTTGACAAAATCACCTGACTTACATTGTGTAGTCACTTCCTATTTGTCCGTAGTTAATAAAAATATTTGAATTTTCTGAAATGTTTAAGGCCGGGCGACGCGTTGAAGGGAAACGAAACGAAGGAAGCATCAGCCGCACTGTATATTTACTGCTGTTTGCAAGTTCTCAGCAGAATTTCCAACCTCATTTTTCGAAATGCGATATTTTGCGTTATCAGCTTACGAATCGTGGGAATTGCTATTATCTTCGCAGCATTGATCCATTTAAGCGGTCAACTTCCATTTGAGCTCACCTTAAGTTGTGCTATTGGCTGCTTAAGTGCAGTGTGCCACATTTTATTTACCCAAGTCAAGCTTGGTGAACTGTGTGAAGTGTCCAAGAAATTTGTAAACTGTTGGAAGAAAAGGAGTCAGGCATTTGAGTCAAAAGCCGATCGGAATTTAATGGTAAAATATTTGCGATCCTTCCGTATTAATCGATGCGAAATCAGTTTTGTTCTATATTTCCAGCGATCTATGGCTTTACCACTGCTCTCCAGAATGGTTTACTATACGAGTAAGGCATTACTCACATTTAAACAGTCCTAAAAATGCAGCACGAATAGTAGCAAACTGAAAAATTGTTTGTTGCATTGAGCATGACTTTCTAACTTGAATATTTGACATGGGTTGAAAATCAAAATGAGTTAGCTATAGCTGGCACTATTTGACTTCGAATGTGCGAAATAAATGAGAAATGACATCTACCAAGTCAACAGCAACATATGTTAATTCTTTGCACAGCTCTCATATTTTTTTCCGTCCACACCCACATCACCTGACATCATAAACTCAAAACTTGCTGATGATTTGAAAATATTAAAAAATGTATTTACTAGGAGATTTTCAAGTCGAGTCGAAAATCATCTGACGAATTTGAATTGAATTTGAGTTGCTATTGAATTTTAGGGCAAATTTCACAAAGTCAACGATTGATAATTCCAAGCGAATTTTGTATTTTTGAAAGCAGTTGAAAAATTTAGTGATACTTTTTTTTACAAATTTTAAGAGGCAACACTACTAGAGTTTCTTGAGCCATGTTGAATTATTAATTTCATCAATATTTCAGATTTCTTTCAGATTTAATTATTGAATTATTCTATGCTTGGGATTCTATCAAAATCAGTATGAAATTGTGATTTACATGGGTTCATTTTATACAACACTAGCGCCAGGAAGCAACTATTTTAATTCGCGCGTAGTTAAAACTTCAATCAGTTCAATTTGCGAGATGCAACTGTTACATGAATTATTGCCCATAGGAAGCTATGCTAATATTTTTTCGAATTCGCAAATTTGCCAAAATAAATTGCCAATTTTTTTTAAAATTAAATTCGGATGTTGCGAAATTCAATCTAATTTTCTGAACGAATTTTTGAAAAAAAAAACTGCAAGAAAATCGGTCAAACCGTTCGCTAGCAATATTCACTCAAAAGGGTTCTATTCTTTCTGACTCACCCTGTATATTGGATGAAGTGTGTAGGTTTAGCTCTAAATTGTGAAACAGATTGGCTATTTGATATACGAAATTATAATTATCAATATTTCGCAGTATTCAAAATGTTGACGCAATCGAAATCTTCCTAGTCCAGAAACACATCGTGACTTCGAAGAATATACTTTTACAGAACCACCTCTGTTCTCAATTTCATTTCTTTGCACTTGCAGCTGTTCTGATATATCCAAGTTTTCACTAAATTTCAAAATTGCGTCTAGAAATGATAAATCCCCCAGCCCTCAAAATCCTGTGTCTATCCATTCGTTTGAATTGTTTCTTCAAATTGATTCCCTACACAAGGAACAACAAGTCCAAACGTTTGTTGCAATCACCCCGAACTGGCTTTTACGCATGGCGGACTGTGTGTATCATACTGATTCTTCATCAAATTTGGCTTCTTTGCTCTCTCAGAACCCTGCTTCAAAATAGCAGTTCCCCGCACAAAATTTTTTTTGCAAATATTATCATTCTTATTGCACGACATGCTTCTCATTTATGAAAGTGTTATCATTTGGAATCGGAATGAATTCTACTACTTGGTTCATCAGATTATTGAATTCACGGAATTTATTCAAAGTAAGTTCAATGTTTGTAAATTATATGGAATTCTGAATTTGATATAAATTTCGAAAATCCCGTGACACATTCCAGAATCATATATGAACTGCTCGGGCACTCCAATTCTGGCCCTGGCCACGGAAAATTTTATCAAGATGTTGTCAGCCATATGCCTCATTCCACCAGTCATTTTTCCACTCATGTATATTCGCAATCCGAAGGCTTCCTACTTTCTGGCTTCAGTGTTTCTTTCTGATGAATGTCTTCAAGGATCATTATGCTCAAGTTCTAAATTGATCATCGGTATTGGATTCCTATTCACTCTTTGGATCAACTTATTGCTGTCGTCTTGTTTAAATTTCTTGATCTCATTTGCCTTCATTTTCGTTCCAACTCTAGCGTTTCTCACAAAAAAATCAAGGTTAGTTTTGCGCCAATTTCCGTCAGATTTTAGGTTGTCCTAATTCACAAATATCCGCCCGGCTCTATCGTTCTTTGAGAATTATTTCGGTTTGGAGATAATTGTTGATTTTTGAAATGCTTCAGTCCAGGTGGAGCCTTGAAGGTAAGCGGAACGAACGAAGCAGCAGCCGCACTGTACATTTACCGCTGTATACAAGTTCTCGTCCAAATTTCGAACCTCATATTTGGAAATGCGTTGTGGTGTTTTATCAATCTACTAACCATTGGAATTGCAAACTTCGCAGCATTGATCCATTTAAGGGGTCAACTTCCAATTGAACTCACCGTGAGCTACACGATTGGCTGTTTTGGTGCAGTATGCCAAATTTTATTGATGCATGTTGAGCTTGGTGAGCTGTTTGAAGTGTCCAAGAAATTCGTAAACGGTTGGAAGAAAAGGAGTCAAACCTTTGAGTCCGAAGCTGATCGAGAGTTAATGATAAAATATTTGCGATCATTCAGCATTAATCGTTGCGAAATCGGTTTTGGTCGATAATTTCAAAGATCTATGACATTGCCAATGCTCTCCAGAATTGTTTACTGCACGAACAAGGCGCTACTCGCTGTTAAATAGTCTTACACGTGCACAGCTAGTAATATCAAACTGAATTTTTTTTTGTCACATTGGTTGCAGTTGAGCGCTGTGAATTGTGTACATTGATTTGTGACAGCTGATAGCTGAAAAGCAACTGCAGCAGGAAACCAATTAGTCCAAAAATTTCCAAATTCAGCAGGAGCAGAAATTGAAGCAGATGGCAAATTGAGTTGTAGTCTTTCGAAATTAGAATACTAAATCGATAAATGACAGCTATTGACTTGTTTTGGAATGAAATCCAAAATTCCTGGAACATCGTTGAGATGAACGTTATATATTTCTCTGGTTGGCGAATTTCACATATTTATGCTTCAAAACAGTTAATATATTCAGCAGATTTTCTCTATAGGATTGAAAAAGCAAAACTTGTAATAGAATCGGTTCGGAGTAATCCTCACAACATTATTTTCGATTTGTATGGCATCATTCGTGTTTAAATGCATACTGCTTTCTGTTTTCTTGTAAGATTCATTATGTATTCCCCAGTAATTCTTGAGAATTACAAAAATATATCTTCAGCATTTGTGGGTCCTAATTTACGGAATTTTGCTCACCGAACTTTTACGAATACAATTGTGAAATCCAGCATGAATGCCTCTTTTAGATCGGATTTGGTTAACACTAGGAAGAACATAAACCATTTTGACTAGACATTGTGAAATAGATTGGATAAACAGATACACAAAATAATTATAAATGTTTCTCCGTATTTATTCAGCATGCTGACGTAACCGAGTCTACCAAGTCCTTACATACACCATGGCTTTGAAGAATTTAATTTCAAAACATTTTGTCTCACTTCGGCTCTCACTCTTTCAAATAAACTTCAAGACATCACGAAATCTTCTCGGTTATTTCCTGTTTTTACTAATCCTCAAAATTGTGTGAAAAATGATAAATCAAGCCGCCCTCAAAATTTTACAGTTAGCCTTGCGTTTGAATTGCTTCTTTAAATTAATTCCCTTCACCTGGGACAACAAATCTCGACGCCTTTTGCCTTCATCTCGTAATGGCCTCTTCATTTGGCGATCCGTGTGTATCATACTGATTGTTCATCAAATTTGGCTTCTTGGCTCTCTCCGAACCCTTCTGCAAAACAACAGTTCCTCGCACCAAATATTTTTGCAAATACAAGCATTCATTCTGTTCGACCAGCTTCTCATTTATGAGAGCGTCATCATTTTGAATCGAAATGAATTCTGCTACTTATACCATCAGGTTATTCAATTCACAAAATTTGTTCAGAGTAAGTCCTATGTTCATATTTATGCTACAAAGAATCCTGAATTTCATTTAATAATATCCAAAATACTTTGCTAATTAACTTTCTGAATCGTATATGAATAGTCCGAACTCTCCAACTTTAGAATCGGCCACAGAAAAGTTTATAAAAATATTGTCAACTGCTTGCCTCCTTCCACCAATCATTTTTCCACTGATGTATATTCAGGATCCGAAGGCTTCATATTTTCTGGCGTCAGCGTTCCTTTCTGATGAATGCGTTCAAGGATACTTGTGCTCAGGTTCGAAATTCCTGATCCTCGGCATTGGATTCCTATTCACTCTCTGGATCAACTTATTGCTATCTTCTTGTGTAATTTTTCTGATCGCATTTGTCTTCATCCTCATTCCAACTCTAGTGTTTCTCACTAAGGAATCAAGGTTTGTTCTGCACTAATCATGGTTGCGATTCGGAATTAGAATTCCAAAATAATCGGAATTTAAAATCGGAATGGCATTTTTATCCGAAATCAAGGCATCAGAATCGAAATAATCCTGATAATCGGAATTATAATTCAAAAATAATCGGAATCACAATTTTAGAATTCCAATTTTTTAATCCTTGGGAATTAAAAGTAATAAAAACTCTTTCCCGAGAAAACGCCAAAGGTTGTTTGGGTTTCGAGCAATTTTGAACGAATCGAACGAACAACTGAATCAAGGAAATTTAGTGAAGTTTTCAAAAATTTTGTTCATTTTATAAAAAAAATAGTAATTTCTAGTTAACAATTAATAAAATTGGAATTCGAAATTGGAGTTTGAAATGATCGGAATTGAAATTGCGATTGGAATTCGGAATCGGGAAATTGGAAAAGAATAGGAATCGGATTCCGTAGTTAAAAGACTTTACGTCAAAAGCTGATAGGGATTTAATGATGAAATATTTGCAATCCTTCCGCATTAGTCGATGCGAAATCGGTTTTGGTCGAAATTTTCAAAGATCTACGACTTTGGCACTGCTCTCCAAAATTGTTTACTGCACGAACAGAGCACTACTCACTGTTAAAAAGTCGTAAAAATGCACAGGTCATAGGATGTATTAAATCTGAAATGTTGTTTGTCATATTGGTAAAGATAGGTAAATTTGCCTGTTTAACACTGGTCGAAAATCAACATTAGGTTTTCAATTTGTGCTATTTTATTTCTCATGAGCAAAATAAATGTGCTCTTCCGCTGCTGTAAACATTTTCAGTCCAATGCATGCAAAAGTATTTCGACAAATTAATTTAAGCCATGAATAAGTATTAAGTCACAGAAAACAAATACTTTGTAAACGTACACTGTAAATGCAAAATAGCTTCAACATTTGTTATTAAGATTCTGAGAGTGTTTTGCAATACAAAATACCTCCAATTATAATTTGTTTATTCTGATTCTTTTTAGTAATTCGAAAAAAATACTCAGAATTGCTTCCTTATTACGACTTATGTATTATCCATTCATTTTTGAGTCGCGGACAACAGAATTATATTAAGTGCTGGCATGACATCCACCGTATTTTGATGGCATTCCAACTGTAAATGTAGTGTGGAGTTTAGCAATTTTGTGTACCATTGAGTTCATTTTTTGTTTGAGAACGTAATGCAAAGCAAATAAATTTCTAAAATATTGTGAAGCCTTCTACACATAATATCTTAATATGCTATTCGCCTGACAAGCTGAAACCCGACTTGCATGTATTTGTGTTGGTAGAAATTTAGAAATATCAAGTACTTTCAAGTCGGAAAATGAAATGGGATTGCTCTTCTCTAAATTTTTCAAAATTCGTTTTCATACATCACTGAATTGGATATATTCGGTCGGGCCAAGAACGTTTCCAAACCATGATTAAAAATTAAGAAAAAATTGCATAGTCTAGGAAAAAAACATAAGCATGCTTATGTCCGTCAACACCTGAACCGTCAACATCAACAGTTTGAGGAAGCCTTACTTCGCTGGAAGACATTTGAAAACGTGAATTTTGTTTTAGAAACAAAAGGCTTAAAAATGTAAATGGTATAGATTGGACGACTACGCTTATTTTCATGTGACACTTGACCAGGTTTCTGAGTTCGAATGGAATACATGGATTTGTAATTTCCAGTAAAATTCCTTCAGTCGGCTATTTGACTTTATACATTTCCATCAAAGACCCAACAATAGTTCAAATAAATATTCAATGCTTATGTATGTTGATGTGATCCGAGCTAGCCCAAAAGTGTGCACGAGCTGAATCCACGCGTAGTATGTTCAATACAGTTTTTTCGGAAGCGGCACATGGAAGAGCCAATTAAATTATTTAGTGAAATGTACATATGCCACCTAAAACCTAGCACTGCTATCATACGCCGTATATTTTTTCGCGGTTCACTTCTGGAGCGCCAAAGGCGTATCATTCCACAATCGCTTGAATTATAATACATTTTGTGCTTTGTTGCCAGACATTTGAAGCAAGCAAATGAATTCGAGCTCTGAAAAGTATGAATTCGAAAGACGTAGGATAAAATTTGTTTGAAAAGACAAAGATGGGAAGAGATTATAAGTCCTGAAGCCATTTCGGGTTCGAATCCTACTGTGTCCAGTCTACCTATATTTTGCTCTTGCATCTTGCTCAAGTGCTTGATATATCTGCATAGGATTGTACAAGTTTGGACATCAACTTCTCAGATTTTGACAAATCTATTAGTCCAATTTGTATGCGTTGTAAACCTTACGGTGAGACTTTCTAGAAATGTGGGTCCGTCTGTTTCCAATCGGAAAGTTCATTTACGTTACAAAAGTTCTAAGAATCGTTGCAGCTCTTGGACTCACACCTTTCATCATGGATGAAAAAAATAATGGCAAATTGCTCACTATCGATCGAAAGATCGACGTTTGGTTGCGTACAGCAGTGATACTATCAACTTTCTGCCGTGAATTTTTCTTTGCGTTCAGAATTCTACAGTACTTGATGGGGTACTTGGAAGCGTCATTTATGGAGCTATATTTCCTTATTTCTTTGGCCTTAATCTATTTAACTGGATGTATTTTCAGTGTACATTTAGGTTCAAAGAATTTCGAAATTTCCAACTTTTTCAACAAATTCATTCAAGTGCAGAATCACGCTGAAGGTTAGATTTCTTGAACAAAATTAATTAACTCCATTGTCTGACTGTGATTGATTTATTCAATTTTGCTTAAAGAATTCGAGGGTTTTACTACGAGATTCAATTCTGCTCCTTGGATTATCCCTGATTCTGGATTACGAACTTTCACGTTCCTCGTGTCGCTGCAACTAGTCGCCATGTTACTTTTGGGAATATCAAGACCAAATCAAATATTTCTGATTTACTCAACTTTACCAAAAATGCACGAATGGAGCTTTGTCGTGGCCTTCCTCCTCGCTATTTTGGAAACTTTCAGTTTCCTGTCAGCCATAGTACCTGGAATTTCGCTGATGTATTTCAATTTAACTTATATCTACATCACAAAATCTAGACTCCACTTCATAAAGTAAGAGAACTTACACCTACGAAGTAACATATTGGGGCTTGAGTCAATTGGGTCATCGAATTAGCTGATTAAAAGTCTGTTTTTAGATAGTCCTTACAGCCCTTAGCCCGTATTAGATGGAGGAGGGGTGGGCAAAAACAAATTGAAAGAGGAGGTATCCTTATGAGAGTTGTAATCATATTCGCTTTTATTATAATATTTTATTTGATCTATATTTTATTAAAAATATTTTTAAAAGATTGACTTCGGCTTCGATTTTACATATTTTCGAACAAAATTTTACGATCACTTAGATCTCCCGGATCTATTTTTACAAAGTCTTTTTTTAAAAATTTATGTTCTTGAAGCCTGCAAGAGACATGAAGTGCAACCGCTGGAAATCAGCGTACAAGTTAACCCATGATTGTGAAAGTTTTCAGAACTAAATTATGAACCTGATCTCTGAAATTTTTTTATGTATCCTGTATAGACTATCTAAAAACGGTTTTCGATCCTGTAGTAATTTGGTCGACCCAAGCGACTTAAAGAAGTAGGTGTCCACTCAAATTTCCGGGGACACCCAAATAACTTTATTAGATTCATTCGAATATTGAAATATCCAAACATTGACTGGGTACTGGGAACGGAATATATACATATAAATTCATGCACATATTTGCAACTTTCTGTAGGTCAATCAAGATGGGATCAAGCAGGCCTCTGGTTTCCTTATATAAAAAATACCAACTGGTTAACTCATGTTCCAACGATTGCTTTTCAGCCGTATTCTTGCCTGTATTTAAAGTTGGGTGTGGAAATATTTTAGTATTTTGTATCGCCGCATGGGTAAGAACTGGTAGTAGCACGAATATTTTTACGAATGCATCATTATTCCTCTCCATAAACACAATCCTACTGATATTGAGTATATTTTGTCCTTTTGCTTCATCAATTCATATGATTTCCAAAGAAATTCTATGTGCTTGGAGAATAGACAAACAAAAATCAAAAGAAATGAAGTTCTTGTTGAAAAGTTTAAAGCCTTTTGGTATTCAAGTGGGACAGTTTTATGTCATGCGGAAAATTACAGTAGTTACATATTTTAGTATCTTATTTGATGAGACTGTCAATGTTTTACTGGGAATAGTTTGATGCACTTTTGTCAGAATAAAATTTAAGTTCAAAAGAAAAATTCACCGCCCTTTGCATGCGTGGAGATAATATTCAAGCAATAACATTAGTCGTTTACAACACTTACATTTGATAGATATATAAGCCATGTGTTGTACATTTCAAACTCGCGTGAATAAGTAGAAACTCTAACGAATACTTGGAAGGCTAAAATTTGTGAAAATACTAGGGGGGTACCCAGTCGACTTAAACAGGTGTCGTAAACTCATTGCGTAAACAATTTCGTAAAAAAAATTGAATTTAAGCTAGTAAAGGGAGTGACTGGGTACGTCCCAAACTGCGCAGAGTTGCAAAAAAATTGTGAAAGGTCAACTGAGAAAAAAAAATTACGAATCGAGTTTACGCGGGAAAAACATGCCCTAGAACGCCGTAAACTTTTTGAGAAATACGCGGCCGCGTAAAGTCGAATGCCGCTATTTGATTGGCTCGTTTGAAAAATGGAGCGCGGGAATTTCGTATCCGCTTAGGCGCTTACGAATTTACTGATACGCAGAAGTTTACGCCGAATCGAGTATCACCCTACTGTGACGACAAGTATTAATATGATTCAACCTCGAGTCAACTTCTCATCTGAATATCTTAATTTTTATTTCCGAACAAACCACCAGCACATGGTTTTAATTTTTAATTCTTTGAATTTCTCACTTATTCCGGAACAGTGATCTGAAAATGAAATGTAAATATGAATGAAGCTAGAGCGGGTTTGGCGAATTCATGTTAACAATTAATTTTATAAGACGGCGAATAACGGAAACTCAAACCGTGGATCTACGTATCATTACTACAGCATTGGCAAGATTGGCAAGAAAAAATGCCTTCAATAATAATTGGCTTATTCAGGTTCCTTGTTGTAATTCTAAAAAAAAGTATTCAGAACAGTTCAGAACTTCGTATTCTTGGTCATGAGGCATGACTTAAGAATCATTGACATTTATTTTTAAATCGTCGCACAATAAAATTATTATAAATGCTCGCATGAAATCCGTATTCTGATATGATTCCAACTGTATGCCTAATGGTCAGTTTAACAATTTTGTAAACATTTGAGTTCATTTCCAGTTTAAGAACCAAATTTAAATCAAATGATATTTCTTGAATATTTTGTAGCTTTCTAGCATTATGTATTATCATATCGTATTCTGTTCACGTTCAAAACTTTGGCATGCATTGGGGCTCCGATTGAAATTTAGAATAAGTGTTCTGGATCGAACATAACCTGGAATATTTCTGCGCTTTTGTTATTCATGACAGCTGATCTTAATTTAACAAAATCCGTGAACAAAATTTATAGAATTCAATGAATTTTCTAGAGCCTAACAAAACATTAACAAACACCGTACAGTCTCAGACAAGAAAAATACGTTCATGTATATACAATCTAGAGTCTAGAACGATTTGTGTGTTCCTTGCTTAGTATGAATCATTTCAAGTAAGTATAACGGCGGAGAGAATCTCCCCGTCTCTCGGAGAGAGCACAGTTTAAAGAAATAATGTTTTAGATAGGACGAATACGCTTTTTTGTTTGTGGCACTGGATCAGGTTCGCGGATTCGAGTGTAGTCGTTACATTTATTTCCCAGTAAAATTCTGTCAAGCAAAATGTATCGGCTTGCTCCGTTATATCTACAATTTGCACCAAATACCGAACTATTGTTCAATTACATATTCAACACTTAAGTCGATCTGATCCGAGTTCGACTCAAAAGTCTACACGTGCTGAATTTAAGCTTTGAACATGCAATTCAATTCAGGTAATTTATGAACGGCGAATAGTGGAGCAAGTTAAATTATTGTGTGGGATGTACTGTACATTGTTGAATCTTTTGTCGTATACTGCAGCACCAACGTCGAATCAATCCTTAATCGCTTGAGTTATAAACCATTTTGTGCTTTTTTCTAGACATTCTTGGTAAATAATTCGAGCTCTGAAAAGTACGTATTCAAAACATACAGAACACAAAGATAAGAACAGACTATACGTTCTGAAGCCATTTCTTGTTCGATTCCGAGCGTGCTCGGTCTACTAATTTTTTGCTCTTGCATCGTTTTATGTGTTTTTTATGTTTGTTAAATCCAGAATTACGGAACTGTGAACTTCTCAGATTTAGGGAAACCTATTAATTTAATTTGTACTCGCTGTAAACCTCATGGTGTGATTCTCTAGGCATGTGGACCGGCCGTTGGTTTCGAATCGGGAAGTTCGTATTCGTTGCGAAAGTATTAAGAAACCTTGCAACTCTTCGAATCACACCTTTCATCATGCATGAAAAAAACATTGGCAAATTGCTTATCATCGATGGAAAGATCGACGTTTTGATGCATACATTAGTGATATTATCAACTTTCTGCCGTGAATTTTTCTTTGTATTTCGAATTTTACAGTACATCTCGGGGAACTTGGAAGCATCATTTATGGAACTATTTTTCCTCATTTCTTTGGCCTTAACGTATTTGGCTAGTTGCGTTTTTAGTGTAAATGTATTTTCCAAAAAAATTGAAATTGCCAACTTTTTCAACAAATTCCTTCAACTGCAGAGTCATGTTGAAGGTAAGATGATTAGAAAAGTATACTTTTTACATGAAGTCAATTGATTCGATAATCTGATAGATTTATTGTTGTTAATTCTGTTTAAAGAACTTGAGGATTCTGATAGTAGGAGATTCAATCCTCCTCCTTGGAGTATCCCTGACTCTGGAATACGGATTCTCTCATTCCTCGTATTGATGCAGCTAGTCTCCATGCCACTTTTGGGACTATGTAGACCAAATCAAATATTTCTGATTTATTCCGTATTACCAAATATGAACGAATGGAACTCTATCGTGGCATTGTTCCTCGCTATTTTGGAAACTTACAGCTTCTTATCGGCAATAGTGCCAGGAATCTCGTTGATGTATTTCAATTTGACTTATATCTACATTACAAAATCTGGACTCAGCTACATAAAGTAAGATAATTAGCAAGGCATTGGAATTTTGAATTCTGGGACCTTGTCCTGGGACAGTTCTGGTCTTATATTTTTAATGTTCTTATTTACTACATCCTATTAGGTCAATCAAGACGGGATCAAGTCAATCTCTGGTTTTCTTATACAAAAAATTTCAGCTCGTGAATTCATGTTGTAACGATTGTTTTTCAACTGTATTCTTGCCTGTCTTTAAAGTCGGGTGTGGAAATATTTTAGTTTTTTGTATCGCCGCTTGGGTCAGAACAGGTTCCACTACGAATATTTTCACAAATGCGTCCCTACTCATCTTCATCGGCACACTCCTCATTATATTGATTGCATTTTGTCCTTTTGCTTCATCTATTCACACCCTCTCCAAAGACATTCTGAGTGGTTGGAAGAAAGATAAAAGGAAATCCCTAGAAATGAAGCTCTTGTTGAAAAGTTTAAAACCCTTTGGAATTCAAGTCGGGCAGCTTTATGTCATGCGGAAAATTACAGTAGCTACATATTTTAGTATCATTTTTGATGCGACTGTCAACGTTTTGCTGGGACTAATTTGAAATATCTCATTTAAATTCACTGAACACACATTCGCACATTCGTTTTGTTGTCGTAACTACAATTTCAACTCGAATCCTAGTTAAAATTAAAAGTAGTAGGCACCTAATATTAAAGCGGTTTGAATTAAATGTTGAATTAAGTGTTTGGGTATCGCAGCTCTGAATCTTTTGCTACTTTCTGGCTTCCTCTTGATGGAATCTCAAGTATTTCTGTTCATCAATTGCGAGATCTGCTCTTGCAGAACTCCACGAGCACATTTATTTAGATTGCGAAAACTACTAATGATTCCTTGGTTTTAATTAAATTTGGACAAATCTTGAATGAAATCGGTCATTTTAGTCATAAATTCTGAGGCAGATTTCACCCCTGACATTTACGAAATTACGATTAAAATTATTCCACCTCAATCAACATATACATTTACGCAACCGAATTTGAATCCATACATCATGGCTTTGTAGAACAAACTTTTGCAGCATGTTATCTGGCTAAATTTTAGCAGTTCGTGAGTACATGTGAAAACATCCATAACGGTTTAGTTTTTTCCGCATTTTACGAAATTTCAAAATTCCGCCAAAAAATGATAAATCCAGCGGCCCTCAAAATCTTAGAGTCAGCCATTCGCTTGAATTGTTTCTTTAAATTAATTCCCTTCACGTGGGAGAACAAATCTAAGCTTTTGTTGCATTCGTCGCGAAAAGACCTATTCATTTGGCGGGCTGTGTGTGTTATACTGATTCTTCATCAAATTTGGCTTCTCAGCTCTCTCAGAACCCTGCTGCTAAACAACAGTCCTCCGCACAAAATGTTTTTGCACTTATTAGCATTCATGATGTACTATATGCTTTTCATTTATGAAAGCGTTATCATTTGGAATCAAAATGAATTCTACTACTTATTCAACCACTTCGTACAATTCGCAGAATTTATTCAGAGTAAGGCCTTTTACATTTGCTAAAATATATACAGTATCTCAACTTAAAAATTTTTTGAAAGTGACAAAATGTGAGTAAACGGTGTGTACAAAAATTGAATTTATTTCAGAATCATATATGCACTGCCCAAACGCGCCCACATTGAATCAGGCAACAGAAAACTTGATCAAAATATTGTCAGCCATATGCCTCATTCCACTCGTCGTTTGTCCACTGATGTATATTCGGGATCCTAAGGCTTCATATTTTCTGGCTTCAGCGTTCCTTTCTGATGAATGCGTTCAGGGATGGTTGTGCGCAAGTTCCAAATTCGTCGTCCTCGCTATTGGGTTGCTATTCACTTTTTGGATCAATTTATTGTTATCATCGTTTCTAATTTTGATGGTCTCATTCGAGTACGTATTCACTCCAACTCTAGTGTTTCTCACAAAAGCATCAAGGTAAGTTTTCAAAAGCCCGTCAAAATCGGTTGAGTCTGCTATTGCTCTTACAAAGGACGTTTCCGAGGTGTTAAGCTCTCTAATATTGCGATATTTTTTACACTGTCTGACAAGCCCTGAGTTAGAATTAATCTGAATTTAGATTGTCAAAATCATTTTGGTTCTCAACTTTCTTGTTTTTTATAAAATCGTAAAATAGCGAAATACCCACCCTCTTAACTGTAGGAAAAATCGAATTTCCCGAGGTCTCTCTCCCCTTACTATTTTTCAAAAATCTGAAAATAATACTTTCAATTTACTCAAAATTTCCCGTAGCTATAATTTTCATGTCCACCTGAACGCATTAAACGGAAAATTTTCATTTATTTTAGGCCAGGTGTCGGCCTGAAGGGGAGCGAAACGAAAGAAGCCTCAGCCGCAATGTATATTTATCGCTGTATACAAGTTCTCGTCCAGATTTCGAACCTCCTGTTTGCGAACGCTGTTTGGTGTGTTATCAATTTAATGATAGTAGGGACTGCACTCAGCTTCGCAGCACTAATTCATTTAAGCCATCAATTTCCAATTGGGTTCTCTTCAGCCTGCGCAATTTGCTGCGCTGGTGCATTGGGTCACCTATTATTTGTACATATCAAGCTTGGTCAGTTGTTTGAAGAATCAAAGAAATTCGTAAACGCCTGGAAGGGAAAGAGTCAAGCCATGGAGTCAAAAGCTGATCGGGATTTAATGACAAAATATTTGCGCTCTTTTCGCCTAAGTCGATGCGAAATTGGTTTCAGTAGATATTTTCAGAAATCAATGACTTTGCCAATGCTCTACAGAATTGTTTACTATACGAGCAAAGCATTGCTCACTTTCAAACAACCGTAGAAATTTATAAAAAAAAACTAATATTAGCAATCTCAAATGGTGTTCGCCGTATCATGTACATATTTTAGCCGATCGCAAAAATTAAAATAAGTTGCTTACAAAAGGTTTTATGGCATACACTAGAGTGCTTTGAATATTTCGGAAACCAAAGATGCGAATGCCATTGCTAATACAACTAACTTATTGCATAAGACTATTGTAAATTGCTTAACTATTACCTCGACGTTGCGTTGCAACACAATGTACGTCAGTCTAGTCTTGTGATTTCTACAAATATAAAAAATAAATTCTATTAAAAAAAAATGCATTTCTGTCTCTTCTTTGATTTGTTGTTCCAAATTCCATAAATGTTCAAGCCGACGCCATTGGTTTTGTTCGATCAATTAAATGTGTCCGACCGGAATTCAAATTCAATGATTGTGAAAGGTCTTTCACAATAGCAATGTAGACATACGAGATTTCGTATCGGCACACCGCAGAATTATAGAATTACCTAGTATCCATTGAATTATTTTGGTTCTTCTTGATAGGATCACACTAATATCTGTTCAAGAATTGCTAGACTTACTCGCGCAAAGCACCACATTTGCTATCGCTACAACGATTGAGAAAACGATTATGATTCCTTCCTTTCGTTTAGATGACGTAAAATCTTGGATAAAATCAGTAAATTCGCCTAAAAATTGTGGTTCAGCTTTGCGCAAAATTATAACTGGAAATATTACACTGACTTTCCGTAATTCAGATTCACAGCGTTTTATCTCACGATAGTTCTCTTGTCGATTTCACGACATCCAGTCTACTTTTCTGTTATTTCCAGTCTTTACCCAAATTTCAAAATTCGGTCAAAAATGATAAACCCAGCAGCCCTCAAAATCTTACGGTTTTCCATTCGTTTGAATGGTTTCTTCAAATTAATTCCTTTCACATGGGACAACAAATCTAAACGTTTGTTGCATTCTTCGCGAAATGGCCTCTTCATTTGGCGAGCTGTTTGTTTCGTACTGATTCTTCATCAAATTTGGCTTCTCTGCTCTCTCAGGACCTTGCTTCAAAACAACAGCTCTCCTCACAAAATCTATATTCATGTATTAACGCTCATAGCCTGCAGTATTATTCTCATTTATGAAAGTATTATCATTTGGAATCGAAATGAATTCTGCTACCTATTCAACCAACTTACTCAATTCACAGAATTTATTCAGAGTGAGTAATTTTATATTAATTGAGAATGTATAAAGTAGTCCAACTAAAATGTTTCGTTTCGAATTCAAAAGTTGTTATACGTAATTAATAAAATGTGCAGAAAATTGAATGTGAGACATTTGCAAAATCGTTTGGTGCGTTTCAAATTTCAGAATCTTATATGCATTGTCGGGACGCTCCGGCTTTGAATCAGGCAATAGAAAATTTTATCAAAGTATTGGCAACCGTATCCTTCACGCCGTCACTCGTCCGCCCACTTCTGTATTTTCGGGACCCGAAGGCTTCGTATTTTGTGACTTCAGCGTTTCTTTCAGTTGAATGCGTTCAAGGCTCAGGTTCTAAATACGTTGTACTCGGAATTGGATTCTTATTCACTGTTTGGGTCAATTTATTGCTAACATCGTGTCTAATGCTGCTGACCGCATTTCTCTACATATTCACTCCAACTCTAGTGTTTCTCACAAAAGAATCAAGGTTAGTTCTGCACAACACATGCTTTCATTTCAGTAGTTTAGACATTCGACAAGTTCTAAAATATTTCGTCGTGTTATCTCGGAACTTGAAAAAATCTGCAAATTCTGGCAATCTTCTGGCAATGAGTTCAACAGCAAGTTTCGAAATTCTTGAGCCCACCAGATGTGGAAAAAATTATTATAGCTCTACAAAGAATCAGCACATGTTGAGGCTACCATGTCAGTTTCGGCGCAAGTTCGATTTAGAGAATGGCGATAACAATCATTGCTTGAAATTTATGACCGCGTTATCGCTCTTGATTTGAGCAATTTGGCAAAATCACTTGCGTCCGACTACTTCGACTCACCACTATTATTCTTAGCGAATTATCTCGGCGGTAGTGAAGATAATTGTTGCTTTCTGAAATGTTTTAGACCAGGTGGCAGCTTGAAGGGCAGCGAAACCAAGCAAGAATATGCCGCATTATACATTTACCGCTGCTTGCAACTTCTCACCCAGACATCGAACCTCATGTTTGGAAATGCGATGTGGAGTTTTATCAATTTACTAATCATGGGGATTGCGCTTAGCTTCGCAGCACTAATTCATTTAAGCCATCACCTTCCAATTGAGTTCACTGTAGGATCCGCGAATATCTGCATGAGCGCAGTGTGTCACATTTTCTTTCTGCACGTGAAGCTTGGTGAGCTGTTTGAAGGGTCCAAAAAATTTCTAAACGCCTGGAAGCGAAGGAGCCAGGCTATTGAGTCAAAAGCAGATCGGGATTTAATGTTGAAGTACTTGAGATCTTTCCGTATAAATCGATGCGAAATCGGTATTGGTCGATATTTTCAGAAATCAATGACTTTACCAATGCTCTTCAGAATTGTGTACTACACGAGCAAAGCATTACTCACTTTCAAAGTCGCCAAAAATAGGTAAAACCTTCATTCTGAGACTGCAATAGTGCACGCCGCGGTCAGCGAAAGACGGCATCAATCATACTACGCTGAATGTGAGCCAAATTCCGACGAACCGAGCAAAAAAAAAAGGTAGTCAACAGTAGTTCTGGGCATTTTTGACAATTTATAGTTTTTACAAGGATTTGCGAACGATTTCGCCGTATTTTTTTTTATTGTTAAGCTGTAATTACTACAGAATTCATTAGGTAGTCTTTCGATTTAATTATTGCTTTGTGCGGACCGTCTAATAATCTAAGTAGTTCATTTGATGTCTACCAATTAGTTCTGAACAATCATAAACATAGAAACTTAGAAAACCGTACTCAAATTCTTGCAAAAATAGAAAATCGTTTACAATATGGTTCATTAACCGTAACATAAAATGGTAAACATATATATACCGACCGGCCTTGCCGCCTTAAACAATCCTAGAAATGCACAACAAATTCTTGCATCAAGCTGAAAAGCTATTTGCCACAAAGGGTTATGAATGATTCATCGATTTTATTGAGCTCACGGCTTGGAATTAAGAAAATAAACTTGTAGCCTTGTAAATTAACAAAATAAAAATACGGTATATTTTTAAAATGAGCAGTTTTAAATTAACAATTAAAAACAACTTTCTCTACAATTACAATAATGGTTGAATGGGCAGATTTGAAGCAATCACATGTGAAACAGCAATTCTGATTACAAAAACAAGTCCAAAGACTTTTGCAACAAATCAAAGAGGTTTTGATGATTATTTCAGACCAAGAACGAAAATAAAAATGCGATAGCCTGGGTCGAAAACAATTGTAACAAATTTTGCTGCACAAATCTATAAATTGGTTGTCAATACTTAATTCTGATCCCTCCGGATCGCATTGCAACGCCGTGTACTGCACTTTAATCTTGTAATTTCTACAAATAATAAAAACTCTAATTGAATTCAAACAATTTGCATTTTAGTCTCGTTTTATATTTCCAATGACTTCAGGACTGCAGGAAACCTTCTAGGGACGTCATCCAAAAACGATGCTTGTTACTGCCCCTACTTAGCCAAATATCCCTGCTAATGTGAGTGAATTCGGATTCCCAGATGAATAGAGTTACCTATTGAAATATGCGTCGTCGATGCATATGTCAGTCGTCGCATCTGCTTTGCAGGCTTTCCTCTCTGTCGCTATAATTTGATGAGATCTAAAATCTAAGATCTACTTTACCACTGTACTTTACTTGGTTTTTGTCACATTCAATTGCACCAATCAGTTAAAGCCAAACAAAATAACTAAAGAACAATTTTACACCTGACTCCAATAATTAATTTAGTCATCGACGTTGATGCGAATAAGTGGTTCGTGGAATAGGCTCACAAGAGAACTGCAACCTATGCTAATTCTCTCCAGAGCTCTCGTATTTTTATTTATGTACTACCACGTCCACTGACCTCAGAAAACTTAAAACTTGCCTGTTCAAGTCATATCAGTCATATTTAGTAAGAATTCTTTACTCAAGAAATGCACTTTTCTTGTATCAATTGCCAATGCTCTGCCCTAGATTCAAAATATGGTTATACATATTCCTCTGCCTGTTCTGATTTCTCATACTCTGAATTTTTCGTGTTTGTTCAAATTGAGCTCTGAACATGTTGTTTTGTTGCCAAACTTAAAGAGGCAGCAGACTCGGCTTTAGTTGGTTTTTCGTTGGAATTTGCATTCATTCTGGAGGTATAAGTTTAAGCTCGTAGGGTAAAATTTACATCAGTCAAATGTTCCAGTGTGCCGGAATTTGTTTGTAACTAGCTGAATGACAAATTCCAAAGATAGATGGCTGTCTAATTGTCGCATTAGGCTATTTGCACTTACACGTAAGGGTATATTCAAATTCTCAATTCAAATCACACTCAGTTCCGAACGAGCGAAGTCCATTTTTTGCTCAACTGTCACTGAAATTCAATTTGCACTGTTTTCGAGCCATAACACAAACCAAATCGGCAGCCTACAATTAAATTACACCTGTTGAGTTCATTTGGGGATTATTTTTGAGAGCAGTCAAATTGAGATACACAAGGTATAACAAATCTTTCAGTTGGCAGCAGGATGAAAGAGTGAAAAATGTTTGCGATGAGAAAGTACAAACGTTGCTTTTGCTTTGATTATTGAGCAATTTGACCTCAGCGAAGTATTTTTGAGTGCACTCATTGTTAACATACCATATTGCCTAGATAACTTGGAAACAATTTGAGACTTGACCCGAAGTATAAATTTGACTACACAGTGCATAGTTTGGAATACGGGAATAATCGTTTCCAGACATTTTCAGCCATGCAGTCACAAGCTTTCACATAGCAAATAAAACACTTCATCATGATGATTTTTGCAAAGGAATACATTGTAGTCTCCCGAAGAATAAAAAAATCTGAATTGAATACTATACAAATTCAACACGCAAACGAATCTGCAAAGTAACTTAGACATGATGGCTGGTTTTTTCTACGACGATTTGCAAAAAAGTGAAAAAGGCATGGTTGGAAAATTTATTTGAAAGGGAAGGACGAAGGAGCCGAAGGACTGTATTTGTGTTTCAACGATTAGTGCTTTGTCTGTGGGAAGGAAGCGGAGATACGAGACCTAATTGTAGTTTTAATCCTCATTTTATTTTTGATTAAAACTGAGAGAGGTATTCAAATTTCTACAAATTTCGGTTACAGGTTCAATTGCTTTGCGAATACAAGGTATGTGAAATTGTTTAGTTTATTTGCAGGCCAACGCAACGCAACTGAACCAACAAGAAATTGGATTCCGAGCAGTTTAATTTTTTGCCTTTTGTGTCGATTCAATTCCCAAAAATTTATTTTCCAACGACTCTACAATCAAAATGAATATTAAAAGTTCAGTAGAAAAAATGTTTTCGCCGAACTTAATATTCTCATGGGTATATTTATTGCACCAATCAGTTAAAGCCAGAATTACAAGATCACACACATTAGAAAAATTGAGGTAAAAAGTAATTAAAAGTAATTTTACAAAAGTAAAATTGAAGTCCGACTGTCACTCTAAGTCATAGTTTTCTGTCCCCGTGGCTTAAAGAAAACGTTTTGTTATGTGAAATCGGTTGACAGTTGAATAAAGCTAAATCAAATCAAATCAAATCAATCAAATAGTTGGAGTTGGAGGTTTGGTTCAATTGGTTGTTTAGGGACTTCTTGCTCTACATTTTGTAAAGGTGCGGTGGATTAGCTTGGTTGACGTTTTTTCGCAGTCAATGATTTTACTTACCACCTTGTTTTCATTTTCTACGATTTATGACTGGTTATTTTTTTGAACACATGAAACGCTGACTCATCACAATATTTCGTCTATAGTCGGGGAAAAACTCTGATAGCAAAAATACATACTGAAAGATTGACCTCAACCAAAAAATTGTTCTTAGTTTTCGAGTTAAATAATATTGCCAAAGTTTGCAAAATAAAAATATGGAAAATGTAACCAAGGAACAGAAGTTGGACGTCGAACTGAAACCGGATGAGGAAAGTTATTTTAAAAATTAAGCATTCTGCAGTTTATAATCTTCATAATCTTCTGCCAAACAAAAAGTTGGTGTATGTAGTCCCCCTTTGAATTTCAGTTTGGTGTGCTACTAATAAGCCACTGAAAAAAACTGTATTTGAAATTCAGCTTAAAGAATTCCAGAGATGAGTGGAGAGCCAAGTAGCCGACTTACACCAGCGTAAGTTGGTCTCAAATTTAATCACTAAATCGTACTTAATATTCTGTTTTTGCACTCAACCGGAACGGCTTGTCCGCAGTTTTTTTGGTTGAGGCAAAATTATTCATCAAGTTAAATTAACAACTGCTGAAACAAGTAAGTTTAAATTTACAAAATCGTAAGGAATAATTGTCGCCTGAATCAGTTGGGTCAGAAGGCAACTTGGAAATGTCGTTGTAATAAACGTTGCTCATTTCTGTGGTTGCCGAATTTCAGAAACAACTTTTTCTTTACAAAGTCGCCTACTGAAAACTCAAACCGAAATTGTTTATTTTTTTGAAAACTTTTAAAAATTGAGTTGAATTCTTTTTATATGTAGTATGTATAAAATCTAAAAAGCAGAACTTGTGATGTAATCGGTTTGAAATAATCCGTTGAACATGTCCGATGACTAGACTTCTAATTTTTTGATATAGTTTAGATTCGGCTTGATAGCAACTCACTAATTATCTGTTCAGGATTTGCGAGGCCTTGCTTTGTGGGATTTCTATTCAACGAAATATTTCCGACTACAACTGCAAAACTATGATACTATGATTGTTTGGATTTACTCTGCTCAAGTGTTTGATAAAATCATCCGTTTTAGCTGCAAATTGTGAAATAAATTGGAATTGTTTTAATTTGCCAAATCATAATTACAAAGATTACACCGTACATCAACATGTTGACACAACCGAAACAACAACTACAACATCATGGCTTTGAAGAACTTATTTCTAAAGCATTTTATCTTCAGTACCCAAGTTCATGACATTGACAATTGACAACTACTCCATTATTCCCACATTTTACGAAATTTCAAACTTCTGCCCAAAAATGATAAATCCAGCAGCCCTCAAAATCTTAGAGTTGGCCATTCGTTTTAATTGTTTCTTTAAACTAATTCCCTTCACTTGGGACAATAAATCTAAACGTTTGTTGCATTCACCTCGTAATGGCCTTTTCATTTGGCGGGCTGTGTTTACTGTACTGATTCTTCATCAAATTTGGCTTCTCAGCTCTCTCAGAACTCTGCTTCAAAACAATAGTTCTCCTCACAAAATATTTTTCCAAATATTAGCATTTACAATCTACAATGCTCTTCTCATTTTCGAAAGTGTTATAATTTTGAATCGAAACGAATTCAGATACTTAGTCGAACAATTTATAAAATGCACGGAATTTATTCAAAGTGAGTCTAAGGGAACACTAAACGATATTATCCAGAAATTGAAATATTTCCTTAATCAAAATTTCCAGATTCATTTATGCACTGCCCTGACGCTCCAACTTTGGATCTGGCCGCAGAAAATTTTATCACAATATTATCAGCTGCATGGCTCACTCCTCCGGTCGTTTTTCCAATCATGTATTTTCGGGATCCGAAGGCTTCATATTTTTTGGCCTCAGCGTTGCTTTCAGATGGATGCGATAAAGTATCCTTATGCGAAGGGACTAACCATCTGATCATCGGTATTGGATTCCTATTCACTGTTTGGATCAATTTAGTGCTGTCCTCGTGTTTAATTTTTCTGATTTCATTTGCCCTCATTCTCATTCCAACTCTCGTGTTTCTCACGAAAGAATCAAGGTTAGTTCTTTAATTTTTTTTTAATTTTATGTTTCTAAATATGCAGGGAGTTTAAAAAATATTTCGGGGCGTTTGTAAATCTCAGTTGTCCGTGGTTTAATGTCCGTTATAATTGTTGATTTTTGAAATATTTTAGTCCATGTGGCAGCTTGAAAGAAAGCGAAACGAAGGAATCATCCGCAGCACTGCACGTTTACAGATGTTTACAAGTTCTCGTCCAGCTTGTAAACGTCACTTTTCGAAACGCGATATTTTGTTTTATCAATTTACTAATCGTAGGGATTGCTCTTAGCTTCGCAGCATTGATCCATCTAAGCGGTCAACTTCCAATTGAACTCACGGTCAGCTGCGCCATTGGCTGCATTGAGGCAGCGTGCGACATTTTATTTCTGCATGCAAAGCTTGGTGAGCTGTTTGAAGTGTCCAAGAAATTCGTAAACGGCTGGAAGAAACGGAGTCAAGGCTTTGCGTCAAAAGCTGATAGGGATTTAATGATGAAATATTTGCAATCCTTCCGCATTAGTCGATGCGAAATCGGTTTTGGTCGATATTTTCAAAGAGCTATGACTTTGCCACTGCTGTCCAAAATTTTGTACTACACGAACAAAGCACTACTCACTGCTAAGCAGTCATAGCCAAATACATACTAACAAATTGTAACAGACCGAAAGATTCCACCACATTTTGGAATTATTTCAACGACAAATTCGACCACAAATGCTAAATGGAATTTTACAATTTTGTAAATAATACAATTCATTTCCCGTCTGAGAACCTGGAGTCCACGGTATATCTATTTCTTGACTGCGAATTTCAACATTGGTTATGGTTCGCAATAACATTTTATAAATACTTAAAATGGCTGTATGTACTTTTAAAATTCACAGGATGAATAAATGGAAACTAAGAAATATTTGGAAGGTTCGATAGAATTTGTGAAAATATGTATATTAGAGACAAAGCATCAGTACATTGTGTGATTCAGCTTCGAGACACGTTACTATCTTAATATCTTAATTTTATTTCTGCGCCGAACGAACAACTTCGTGCTTTTAATTGTTAATGCTTCGATTTTCTGACGTGCTCCTCGCGTGCACAGAAATTAAAATATAATTATGAATGAAACTATAGCGGGTTTGGCGAAGAATTGATATTATCAATTAATATTATAACACTGCGAGTAAGGGAAACTAAAACTGTGAATCTATCATCCTCGAAGTTTTATAAATGTCTTTCGATGAACATTATTATAATTTTAGTAGTACAGGATGTCTGGCAGTCGAAACATTGTATTTGCTGAAGGATTCTAGAGTTGTGTCCCAAGTCCCCAAAACATATTCAAAGCGTTGTTACGATACTTCAAGATTTCATCCATCTTCGCAGCGAGCTTCTACTGTAATTCTTCGAATTTTTGATTGCCAATGTACGCATTGTACAGCTGTACGGCTCTGGTATAACATGTTTCAAATTTTAAAACCCCAGATATTTCCCATTTGCCATGAGTTTGTCAATAGGTGGAATCGCAATTTTAAAACTCGAGTATGTTGAATGGTTGATTGTGAGCTTCAGAAAGAAACTTCTGCCCGGTGAGGATTTGTGAGAAGTACATGTATTTGGCTAAACCTACTCCGACGTCATCAAGAGCGCAATTGAAATTCTAAAACTAAATTCTGATCCTGGAGGATTTCATATTTGGTAGTTGGGGAAGCTCCCTCTAATAAAGTTTTGTTCAGCAAGATAAGTCCAAACAATTTCTTGCAACAATCCCTTCCATCTTCAAATCAGTCACAATTCTAGTGTGGACATGGGATATATAGTTATCTAACATAATTACACCTAGAATTTATGGCTACATGCTGGGTTTCTCCTGATGTAATCTCACTAATATCTGGTGATAATAATACAAACGTATCCGTGCGGAATTCTACTTGCGAAACTGTTGCGTTTGCAATTGCGAAAACTAGGAATGATTTCCTGCTTTTTATCGAATTTCTATAAATCTAGAATGAAATCAGTCCTTTCAGATACAAAAAAATTGTGAAACAGCTGTGGAGCTTTAAATATTTAAGTTTGAATGTTTTACTTCCTCAACATTTTATCAAACCTCAATTCTCAAGTTCATTTCACGACATCGACAACTGATTCGTTATTCCAAGCTTTTAGACAAATTTCAAAACTCTGTCAAAAATGATAAATCCAGCCGCTCTCAAAATCTTACATTTGTCCATTCGTTTGAATTGTTTCTTTAAATTAGTTCCGTACACTTGGGACAACAAATCTAAACGTTTGTTGTGTTCAACGCGCAGTGGATTTTTCATTTGGCGTACTTTGAGCATTGTACTAATCCTTCATCAAGTTTGGATTCTCAGCTCTCTCAGGACCTTGCTTCAAAATAACAACTCTCCGCACAAAATATTTTTGCAAATAGTAACATTCGTGGTGTACGATATGCTTCTCTTGTTTGAGAGTATTATCATGTGGAATCGAAATGAACTCTGCTACCTACTCCACCAGCTTATTCAATTCACGGAATTTGTCCAGAGTAAGGCCTTTCATATTAGTTGAAATGGTATATAGTATATAACGTAAAATTATTGAAGCTCAATAATTGCGAAAATTTGTAAACTGTACTTATTCGTAATTTGAAATAATTGCCGAAATCCTTTGGTACGTTTCAGGATCATACATGCACTGCCCGGACGCTCCAATATTGACTCAGGCAACCGAAAATTTGATCAAAATATTGTCAATCGTATGCCTCATTCCACCAGTCGTTTGCCCACTGATGTATATTCGGGATCCGAAGACAGCGTATTTTCTGTCTTCTGCATTTCTTTCTGATAAATGCGATCAAGGATCCTTATGCGAAGGTACTAACTATCTGATCCTCGGTATTGGATTCCTATTCACTCTTTGGATCAACTTACTGCTATCTGCTTCTGTATTATTTTTGGTCTCATTTGAGTACGTATTCACTCCAACTCTTGTGTTTCTAACAAAAGAATCAAGGTTAGTTCTGAATCAATGTCGCGAATGTCTTGATTTGAACGGTTAACTATCCGAGGAGTTCATATAGTTCTTGATTTGATCAATATGGCAAAATGCCTGAGGTCGAGTCAGCTATAAGTTAGCGAATTGTCTTGGTTTGTGAAGATAATTTTTGCTTTTTAAAATATTTTAGACCATGTGTCGGCTTGAAGGGAAGCGAAATGAAAGAAGCATCAGCCGCAATGTACATTTACCGATGCTTACAAGTTGTCGTTAAGATTTCTAACCTCGTCTTTGGGAACGCGATGTGGTTTATTACCAACCTAATAATCATAGGGATTCCTTTTAGCTTTGCAGCATTAATTCGGTTAAACAATCAATTTCCAATTGAGTTCACCGTGGCCTCGGCAATAGGTTGTACTGGTGCGGTGTGCCACATTTTATTTTTACACATAAAGCTTGGTGAGCTGTTTGAAATGTCCAAGAAATTTCTAAACGCCTGGAAGCGAAGGAGTCAGGCTATTGAGTCAAAAGCAGATCGTAATCTAATGTTAAAATATTTACGATCTTTCCGTATAAATCGAAGCGAAATGGGGTTTGGTAGATATTTTCAGAAATCAATTACTTTAACAATGCTCTACCGAATTGTGTACTATACGAGCAAAGCGTTACTCACTTTAAAGCAATCATAGAATACATCACGCCTTTTCAATTATTCAACCAAATGAACCGAAAACTAAGTTAACAAAATAAACATGAAACCTTATATTTAGAATTATGCACTGTTGCAAAAACACGACCGACTTTATCCCCGCACTTACGTAGTAACCTACGCAGTCTCTAAATGAGCATGTCAACCTCGAATTCTGGATTCTTGTAAACATAATACAAGCATAAATATACATAGTTACGATACTATTCAGCATAAGGATGGGCAAAATTGAATTGAAAAGAAATAAGAATTGTGATTGACAACGGATCTAATTTTTTTGTAAATAGTCCCCCGGAGAGACCGGAACATTGGTACATTTGTACGCATTTGTAACGTGATTGAACGGTGAATTTATTTTGATGTATTTTAGGTATTGTAGAGTAACCACTCTGTAAAAAATATTGTAACGTGTAGTTGTAGAGTATCGACAGAACTAATGTTGTATTGGCTTTTTATGTCGTCGATTGCATTGAAATGTAGATCTAATGTAATGTAATGATTTACATTGTAGTTTTAATAGATGATTGTACATTAATTCTAGCTTAGTAATCGCGTAATCCTGAGCTAGTTCCCTAACCTCAATATTCAAACAATGTTATAATGTCTCTAATTGGCAATAATTGGACCCATGAGTTTTTTTATTCAGATGCAGAGAGTGGGTCATTTTCAATGCAACGTCCTTCTTTTGAAATTAAAATATAAAATTGTACCGTATTTCGTCGATCAAACGCCCGGGCGTTTATTTGCAAAATCTAAGAAATGAGGGGGTGATTAATCGAGACGGGCGGGTATATGGGACAGG
>JAQGCM010000222.1:0-31322 GCA_034699705.1 Hymenaphorura dentifera
GTGGCCCAAAAAAAATGAAATTTTGATTCGTTGCCATGAAGTATGACCTTACCTATAGGGTTGTTTGATATACCTTGATTACGGGCTCGTACTTTACTTTGGATTCTGATATGGTTTATTTAAGTCATCAAATTCATAGCTCATGCAATACAACCTGAGTCACATTAAATTATCATTACTCCAAGTGTGGACGGCGTTGAAAGTATTCTTTGAATACTAATTGGGAATGATTAAGAATTTTGTGACTGATAATTTGCTTAACAGGGACAAGCACCCCCAGAATGCCCAGATGACAATGAACTTTCTTGATCCAGAGAATGCGGCTATTATTTGGGTTTCCTTGTTGGCCGGGGAACTTTTTTGGAATCAGGCGATTTGGCAGAGAACATCGAATGTACACGAACCTCTACTACAAAACAGCCAGGTCGCACAACAAATCCGCCAATTATTTCCACGACCGAAGCTTCTGGCGCGACGATTCGCGAAATTATCACTACAACCGATCAACCGAAGTACACGTAACATAACAGATACTCGTCACAACCAAAGAACCAGAATCAACTCCCAATCCCAATCCAATCATAACGACTTCACGAAACCCTGCAGATTCCCCTTGCACCGCTAATGTACCCTTTTACATGCCTCACTAACACCAATTCCGTGAATCCTTGGGATTCTGGATGTGACAGGGAAGATTTTCAATACTACTGACCGTTCCTGATACATACCAGAGAATCGGATTCGGAACTACTTAATTGAAATCAATGTACCCTCCTGCGAAGCAATACTGTGGTATTTTGTCATGTGTAAATAAAAGAAATCCATTTGTAAACAACATAATTGGCTGGCCACATTGAGTGACTCTATTAAGTCATTATTAAAACTTTGAGACTCCCATTTATTTCTGTTGCAATGTGTAAACTCTCATCCCTGGTCAGCCTATCATTAGTCCTTCACAAAAGACATGACAAAGTGAAAGGCAACTAAAATAGTATTTCAAATATGCGTCCGAGTAACAGTACATCACACATGAAGTTTGGTTAGACTGATTACACCGTACCAATTTCAACTATCAAGCAAGAATTTCTTCTCAAACGTTTGCAAACCCTTACGTTCGGCATGTGTTCTTGTCGTGGTGTCCACTCACCAGTACCAAGACTTGAGCGGTTCCAGGTGTCGGGAAGAACATTTGCGTCAATTGCAACTCTCAAACACATTCCAATCCTGATTAGCGAATTCCTGAATTATCGGCCGAAGACCGAATCCCTTCCTAATTTTTTTCAGGAATTTGTTTGTTTTAAGAAATACTCGTTTGATAAATTATATTAAACTAAATAAAGAAATGTATAAAAGTTAATGCAATCAAGCGTAGATCGCAAACGCAATGAACTTATTAGTGCTTAACTGAAACAGTGTGGAAAGAGACATTATATTCATCCATGTGCTAAGTGCCAATAATTTTGAAGTGATTGAAATACTCGATCCAGCCACAACCCCGATTACATGACATGTTAAAACTCGACAAGTGCTGACATAATCACTTCAAACAGGTGAATAATCTGACTGGATTAATTCATGTTTGCCTAAGGATTCATACCCGCCGATCACCGGTATAAAAATTCCATTTGTTTCACTCTGAAAATCATTCTTAAACTGGTCATTGGTTGCAACAGTTGATACAAACAGGGTTCAAAATTATCGAAAATGAGAGGAATTATTGTATCATTCTGCCTTCTGGTTGTTTTTCACTTGTCAGTCCATGCCTTCCCAAATGTGGCATTCAACGGAATATCATCTGAAGTTCTAGCGGTAAGAAGAAGAAGTTGTTCCAGCATGTTGCGCTAATATAATTGATCGATATAGAATCTAAATTTATAGAATCAAGAGTAAATATTTATTCATATTCTTAAATTTATAGCATTTATAACACTAATTGTTTTGTCCAAAACAGGATGACGTCGTGTGTGGAGAAGATGATGTATTTATTCCCCACCACGATTGCACAAAGTATTACGAATGCGACAACTTTGTACCAGTCCCGCGCGATTGTGCAGCTCCGACATTTTGGAACCCTAGGTATTCCTTATTCATTCAACACATCAGCATATCACAATTAAAATCACAATCCGTTACAAAGATTAAATCACAATTAGTACTTTTTCAATTCTAGAAAGGACGAATGTGATCATCAAAGCGAAGTTCCAGAATGTATTGAGGGAACACGACCTCCAACCGGTACCACGCCTAGACCTACCCAGGCACCGACAGATTCTCCAACAAACCTCCCGACCGAAGCCCCAACAAACTTGCCAACCTATATTCCAACAAACCCACCAGTAACAGAGCCGACTACAACCGCCAAACCAATCTGTACAGATATAACTATCGTCGAAAACGTTCCGTTCCCAGGAAACTGCTCCCTGTACTATCTTTGTGCATTTGGAACCCCATTTCTGCAAAGTTGTGGCCCAAAACTCCTGTTCGACAATATTGTTAGGACTTGTGTCAGAGAAGAAGTGGCAGTATGCTTGGAAGAACCGACTCCAGAACCTCCTCCAGAAACAACAAGAGGACCTTCGGTTTGCAGACCTGGAGAAACTTACTATGAAGAAGTTTATGGTGATTGCTCGCGATACACCCTCTGTTACGATGGACAAGCAATTCCACAGACCTGCGCTGCCGGCACACACTTTTCACCTGATGCTGGAAAATGTGTCAGAATAGAAGACTACGCTTGCCCATGGTCTCCCACATCAGTACCCCCACAACCTACTACTGTGGCTCCAGTAGAACCAACTACTGTTAATAGATTTCCATGTCCAGCTGATCCTCATATTTACGTTCAACATCCAGATTTCTGCAACTTATTCTACAGATGTAGAAACGGGGAATTTGGTGGAATTTTCCAGTGCGGGACAGATCTTTGGTTTCATTCAGAATTACAAGGATGTGTTGATCCTGTTGATTCCGACTGTCCTTTTGGAGTTACAATGTAACTACTGCAGAATCTGATTGTGTCCAATTCGTCCAATTTCGTTCAATAAAAACTACTGCAGCATTCCAGCAAGTAAACTTGAAGCAGGAAATAATTCAAAGTACTGCTACTTTGTAATTGTAACCTTCAAAAATAAAAATAAACTTGAAACTTTCATCCGAATTTACAACGACGTAATTGCTTTGAATTCTTGACAGGACATGCCTTAGAACAGTAGAAGATCTACCAAATCTGTTGTTAACGTTCATGCGCGTAAAGTATTCTGCGATTCCTTGTAGAATTAAAACCACTGGAAATCGAGCTCAACTGGACTGGGGTTCCACAGGCTCAGGTCTTGGACCTTTGCTGCTCATAGTTTTCTTCAAGTGAATTAACACTTATATTGGAAATGTTAAGCATTTCCTGTTTGCCGATGGGTGTTTAGACGCTAGTGTTTGAGAGTGACAAGTCTAAGAATAGAAAATAAAAAAAAATATCTTCCGTGGCTGATGACAGAGACAACCTGCTCGGAAGGTTTGTTTGTAGAGCTTTGCGTGACGATGTGGGCGCTTGTGTTCGAGCGAGATCACAGTTCGATTTACCACCTCCCAAATTTCGAAATTCTCGGATAAAAAGCACACCCTGAGTTCGCGTTGCTAAACCGGTCTTTATAGGACGGGCTACCCTGTATTTCAATCAGGTCGGGACAGGATTGGCCTCACTCACCTTTAATTCAAAGAGACTCAGGTTGAATTGCTTGAGCTGCGACTTTGATGACACTAATAAACTATCTATCTAATGAATGAAGGGTAAGCCGCCAGTGAGCACTGACGGCTTAAAACAAAAGTAACAGCACTGTTACTTCTCTCTGTAAAAACATTTGTTTATTGCATGCAAGGAAGGAAAGTTTTTGAAAAATTCTCTGTTGTATGTCCAAACACTCTATAAACATCACAACAATCCATATTAAGATTGAGATTACACCATCACAATCTCTTGATCTAATCATAGCGGTAGTATTTGCAACCATGCCTTGAAATGCAGTTATGTAATTACGTAATTAGTTTAGCAATTTGGACGGTTGATTTTGAGAACTGTGATAATCAGTCTCAACTCGGAACTCAAGTACGCGATTCTCAAAATTCCAAGAGCATAAGGAATTATATTCTGGTTTTATATTGCAACCACTGTGCAATGTCCCTTATCGAAAATAACACTTGTCGGCGGTCTTTCAACTACAAAGGAATTTGCCATTCGATAAGAGCTTACGAACACAGTTTTTAATTTCAACATGAAGAAATGGCTCCAAATTATATGATGCAATTGTCATTATTATGGGGCAGTAATAAATGGAAATGGTTTGACAAAAGTCAGAGATATGAATCGGAGCAGTCGCGATTCGCAATGCCGCGAACTGCGCAATTGTGAGAGTGCAGAAGAAAGCAATTGGGCGCTGCTTGCGGACATTTACATTCGTATTTGAGCTCTCATCAAGATTTTCATTTTAAATCCTCTATTCTGGAATTTTGCAAATCAGCGATGAGCAAGAATCTACTTTTGAACTATTTGTTGCAAATTTCGGTTATTTCTGCAGTTCTGGAAGTTGGAATCGTTTCCGGACAGGAAGACGTAAGTACATTAGTAGTGAAATTACTTGACTTTTTTACTTACTGATGCATTGCAGCAAATTCTAGGACATTTTAATTAATTCAATTAATAATCCGTACAGTATTTCCGGAAGATGTGCCCTCTTGCGTTGGAGGCACTCGAACACCGTCACCTATACAGACAACAGATGCTGAAACAACGCCAACCAAAGAAGACGTGCGAACTACTTCTGACGAAACTCAAACCACAGAGTCAATGACAACTATCCTGGAACCTCAAACGACAGAATCAGTAACAGATATCACGGAGCCACCAGAAATAACCGCTACCACCCAGCTACAAGAAACAACCGACGCTACTGAGTCATCAGGAACAACCGATACCACTGAGCTGCCAGAAACAACCGACACTGCAGAACCGCCAGAAACCCGCCAAACCACCGAGCCGTCAGAAACGACCGACACCACTGAGTCGCCAGAAACAACCGACACTACAGAGCCGCCAGAAACGACCGATACCACAGAGCCGCAAGAGACAACCGATACCACTGAGCTGCAAGAAACAACCCAAACCACTGAGCCGCCTGAAACAACCGACACTACTGAGCCGCCAGAAACAACAGAACCGCCAGAAACAACCGATACCACTGAGCTACCAGGAACAACCCAAACCACTGAGCCGCCAGAAACAACCGACACTACAGAACCGCCAGAAACAAGCCAAACCACTGAGCCGCCAGAAACGACCGACACCACAGAGCCGCAAGAGATAACCAATACCACTGAGCTGCCAGAAATACCCCAAACCACTCAGCCGCCAGAAACAATCGACACTACTGAGCCGCCAGAAACAACCGACACTACAGAACCGCCAGAAAAAACCGACACTACAGAACCGCCAGAAACAACCCATACAACAGTGCCGCCTGAAAGAACTGAAACGACTGAGCTGCCAGAAACAATCGATACCACAGAGCCTCCAGAAACAACCTACACCACAGAGACACCAGAAACAACCGATACCACGGAAATACCAATAACAACAGATACCACAGAGCCACCCGAAACAACGTACACAACAGAGCAACCAGAACCAACAGCGCACCCAGGAAGAACAACTTTACCAACAGATTTAGAAACAACCGCTCCAGGTAGCACCCAAAGTTTCCCTACATCGGAACTGCCGGAATCAACAGAAGGACGAACATCTCCGTACCCAGGGATATGTCCCCCCGATGGGATCGGTAGGTTTCCATATTTTGGAAACTGTACGTTGTATTATCTTTGTATTAATGGCGTAGCCAGTGTGGAGTCTTGTGCGGAAAACCTTCGCTTTGACCCTACAGCTCTTAAATGTAACAAAGCAGAGGAAGTGGAGTGCAATGATCAACCAGCGAGTACGACAGAACAACCAGGCATTTGCCCTGAAGAAGGACGCCATTTTCTTCCTTACCCTGGAAATTGCACCCTTTATATAATTTGCGCTGAAGGAGAACCTTTCGTTGAATTTTGCCTAAGAGGCCTGATGTTTGACGCCATTTTACGAAAATGTAATTTTCCGGAGCTTACGGAATGTGAATATGCAATCCCAAAGTGCCCAGAAGCTGGTGCTTTATTTCTGCCAATTCAGGGGAGTTGTTCAAAGTATGTGTTCTGTCTCAACGGCACTCCTAATTATTTAAATTGTGGAGATGGTTTTAGATTTGACACCAACAAAAGTTTATGTGTAGCTGACGATGAACTGGATTGCCCTTACACGATCCAATTTTTTACTGACACACGATGAAATACGAATAGAATACATATTTTCAAAATTCAATCGAATTCTCTATATAATGCTGCAATAGTCGGTTAATAATGTATAGTATATTATAACGAAGGATGTGAACCAATCTCAGATAAGGATTTAAATTATTTACATGTTTAAAAAGTTAGAAGCGGCGACAACCACCATCGATTTCTTCTAAATCCGTACGTTGTTCTAGCAGAACCTTTCATAAAAACTAAACCAGCGTATTTGAACTTGCGATTTTGTCTAGCGTTAGCAAAAAACAACAACGTTCTTAATTCGTACATTAGAATTAATGTGTGCACTTGCAATCGATGGATATCTGAAGTAGACAGCTAACTTACTACATCTGCCTATTTGTTGAGTCATGGTCACAATTAAAACTTTTGAAGAAAAAAAATCCGATCGGGATTTAATCTGAGTACTTGAGAGTATAAATGGTTCAGGACAATTTTCTGGGAGCACCCCTGCATTCAGTGTGGTTTGTACAAGTATTTGCCTGCACTGAAGCCAGCTAAATCGGTGCAAAATTTCCACAAGAACAATGCAGGGTATTAAGTAGGGTATTTTGCTGCAAGCATGTTGGACGTTTGGCAATATTTCCTTTTATATATTTCAGCACTGCGGTTGAAACCAGATGTGAAGACTTAAATATTATTAGTCTGTATTCTCACAAAATCTAATAATGTTGTTAGTTTGTACTGAAAAGTGCCAATGTAATTCGCAATCATGCGATTTATCTTCTAACCAGACACGATTTTGTCATTTGTAGTTTCCGAAAGTTCCTGAGATATTCCCGTGAAACTTTTGTGAAAGTTCTGTCATCTATTCTCCAAGGACTAAATTTAATCCTTGTTTTCAAACTTGAGTTCAAGGCAAACCATTGAAATCCCAACGAAAAAGATCGGGTTCTATGTACATTTAAAAAGATCTACGTTTGAAGAATTGGTCTGAGCTAATTGCTCAGACTAATTTTTCAATCAGATCAGCTCGACAAGGACAAAAATGTAAAGTTGTTTTCGACAAATTGAAATTCTCTCATTCCAATTTGTTTTTAGTGATGAATAAGTTATTGATCAATTTGGTCAACCCGTCCAAAGTTATATTGAATTGGTCCGAATCAAATTTTTGGAAATGCATTTCAGGGTTAAGAGAAACTGAAACTAAAGGTGAGGGAGATTACTTTTTTGATAATTCCCTTCTGTCCGCGACCGTAAATCCAATTCCCTATTCTGCCAGAACTTTCTGAAATTCCAGAACTTGCCTTCCATATTAATAAGAAGCGATGGTTCTGAAACTAAACTTTTCTGTTCCAAGGCATTGGGTTAAACCATTTAAATTCTAGTCACGGTGGGATGGTTATGTAAGTTGGCATTACTTTCTCCCACGCTTTCACTTCAATTTGGAATTGAGCAGACGACGTCTATAGCTAAGCACCTTCTTCTTTCATTCGGATGTCACAATTCACGCAAAGAAGTGTTCTCAAATTTTGACCTTAGTCTGAAGTTTTGGAGGCCACCCACGCCAAGGTGCCCTCAACAAATGAGCGTCTTCTTGCCAACCTCCTGAATGACGCATGAGCCTCTCCGACCCATCCGAATTTCTCCAGTCGACCAACCTCAGGTTTGGCACAGAAACTTTTGGGTCGATATTTCGTAGCGAAGGATAGCAAAGCATTTTCCACGGGTACTCTTTCGTTGTCCTACGAAGGAGATAAAGGCCAAGTAAAAATCTAGGCACACCGCATGAAGTACGGCACACCACCAATAAGCATAAACACAAACCATCATCAAACATATTACCCAATATTTTTTTTAATTGAAAGTGAAAGTAAAAGAGAAAGTCATAAATTTTAATTTTTGAAATATGTAAAGACTGAAATCTACATTTCAAATCAAACCTAATTAAGCAAAGTTTCAGCGAAAAAATTCTTAAATTACAAAATAATAATTGTAAAGAGAATCAGATTCCACGTCAAAGATAGCAGCGGACACCCGGGCTGAATCTTCGTTCTTCGATGTGGCTGTATATGGTCTCACGAAAACTAGGTCAAAAAGGTCCATGTTTGGGTTGAAATTCAAAACGAGGAATACTCCATCCCAAAAAACTTCTCTGCGTTGGGGGGACTACTGTCTGAGGATTACTGCTTAAGCTTTTCTTTTTTGTTCTATTCTATCATAGTACTAATATATTATTAACATAGTAAATAATTACCTGGATTACATTTCAAAATATATTAAGTTGAAAAAGAGCTCTCTACATTACAGAGGGGAAGTATTTTTTGAATTTTGAAAAAAAAGCAGAGAAGAATTACCATCCAACAGTACGCCAAAGTAGGTTCCTACATACATATCAAATTCCATCATAGTGACTTTTTAATCAAAAATATTTTATTCTCAACTCATTTTGTGAGTGGACTGCCTACAGACATATCTAAAAAGGACAAACGAGTGTTGAATTGAATATCAAAGTTTCTTCGAAGTGAAAAAGTCTTCCGAATTTGATAGTTTTTGAACGGTGTGTTTGTGAAGTGAACCAATATGTGATTCTGGGATTAGTGGTGCTTTAAATAAAATTTCCCCATCCCCTCTGCTTTCCAATCAAAGTTCGGGTCTAAGGTAAATATTGTTAATCGTAAAACCTTGTGAGCAGTCCAGCTTGTATAATTTTGCAGAAAAAACATTAAGCAGCACAGTTCATAAATCAGGACGTTAATCTGGCCAAACCACTCATATTTTATTCATGAGAATCAATGACATATTGATGAGGTGGAAAATGAGTAACACGACCAGTTCAATTCATTATTCATGGCATGGCTCTGGCACCTCTCGAATAACTAAACCAATAAACCAATTAGATTGAACATGTATGAGTGGAAGTACAAACAAATCCGTTCGCTAATTTCCAAATAAGATGGTGAACATTAGAGTTTGCAAAATTGGCTCATTTACATTTTCCATCCTCTGAAGTTCTAAAATAGAGCATGCAAAAAAGTTTCAGATAATACTCCGGATTGCAAAAACAAAGTGAATTGGTTTTGGTCAATGGATATCACCGTCACCCATTTAAATGAGTTACAAGTTTGAACATTAGCATACACAGAGCATTACATAAAATTTTCCATAGAATGTTGGGCACTTGAGATACTCTTGCAATATGCTGACTTCAAGGCTTTTTCTCTGTGACAAGAAAGAAATAAATTTTATTTTGGCGAGTTATTTAGGTGACAATTTCTTTGGTCCTGTGCTTTCGTTACAGTCTACACCTAATCTAATTAAAAGGGAACTATTTGTACACCTACGTTAGTGTAGCAGTAATTAAATGAGCAAAATGAGAAACGACATGAAGGTTGAGATAAACACAAATGTACAGTAAACCGATATGAGTGTAATCAAATATTTTGTAATGCGCAGTGCTTGTTGTCATTGTCATTTGCATTCCACTATAATCTGAACTGCGCTCTTCAGTTGTTAAGTGAGATTTGCAAAATTTAAAGTGTCGGAATCGTATTACGAAAACATTGCAACCTATTGAATTCTAAAGTAAATAAATGGTCCATTTAATTTCACGTCCAGCATCCTTCCGCCGATCACGATAAATTTAATTATAACCATGACCAAGATAGTACCACTAATTATTAGCTGGACTTCATATACTCTATTAAAGAATAGTACAATGTCCAAGAAATGGTAATGATAATGTCCGAAAAACTTTTGATTCTAGAAACTCGTGCGAAAGACTCTACCCTCGAACCCGCTTCCATCACCTCTCTACAAGCAATCAAAGGGTAACCCTCTGTGCCCTGCATCTGAATTTATATTGTCCAAGCCACTTACCTTACAAAGAAGAGATTAAAATGTTGATCGGAGGAGTTATCTCGATCATTTTATTTTACGTGCTAATTTTGGCTGTCGGAATTTGGGCGGGTCGAAAGAAGGAAGGTGGGAATGATTCGGAGGAGGAAGTCATGTTGGCCGGAAGGAACATTGGAATGTTCGTTGGAATTTTCACCATGACCGCCACTTGGGTTGGTGGAGGTTATATTAATGGAACAGCCGAAATCATTTACACAACGGGCTTAGTTTGGTGTCAAGCTCCATTCGGATATTCGCTCTCTCTTGTCTTCGGTATGAAAACTGCGTCTTTCTACAAGATTAGTTTCCCTTGGGAAAATATAGTTTTTCCATCTTGCTGATAAAACTGCATAGTTAATTTGGAGGATTTCCGGCCACAAAAGTTGTTTTTGATCTTAAATGAAGACTCTTTGCTCTTGCTTTTATTTTTCCTAATTCAGAACAATGAAAAGTAGAATCGAGGCTCAAGCTTAATGTATTTTAAGGTAAAGCTGGGGCGGACAAGGCATGATTCTTTATTTCGTTCTTGCTTCAAAGGATGAACAAAAGATCATTTTGGCAAAGAAATCCGAAATTGGCAAGCCTTTGTTTTTGGTCAGTTTGTCTAAATTGAATTACATTTCAAAGGTGGGATTTTCTTTGCGAACAAGATGAGAAAGCATGGCTACGTAACCATGTTGGATCCTCTCCAAGATCGGTTCGGCGAAAGAATGGGAGGATTGCTCTTTCTCCCCGCATTGTGCGGAGAAGTGTTCTGGTAATTTGTTTTACCTTTGTTTTATTTCTCAGCTTCCAATTCCAATTGCACTCTAAAAAATAAATCCAACTACTCAAACTACTATTTCTCAATCAAGATAAAAGAATTAGTTGATCGTAAAGTCCTCTCAAGTCGAATACGAAGAGAATGAGAACTGAGAAAGGACTCTGACTCTGGCTCATACTTTTAAGATAACGTTTAGTTTGATGAATTGGACTTTCTTTTGCCAAGGCTGCAAAGAAGTTCAATTTGATGAATATTTTGTCATTTAAATAAATTATGCTTGGTATGAAGGGCTGCTGGAATTTTGGCAGCTCTAGGAGCAACCTTGTCGGTCATAGTTGACATGGAGCATAACACAAGTGTGATCATATCAGCGTGCATTGCAGTCTTCTACACGTTGTTCGGTGGGCTCTACAGTGTGGCTTATACTGACGTCATCCAACTATTCTGCATTTTCATTGGACTTGTAAGTGCTGGACTTTGACTGGACTCTCTTACTTTTCTAATTAACAATTAATTTGATTACAAGTTGTGTATGATGAAATAACTAAACAACAAGCCATTTATATAATTGGGGATTTACAAATCCTTGTAGATAAAATGCTCAGTTTATGTGTCATGCCTGATATGTCTGTCCACAGACAAACAAATTCTTAATAGCCTTTTGAATTTACAATAGATTCAATTTGTACTCATATGACGTGCCTAGGATATGGAATATATGCGAACCAATAAAATTTGATAGTTTTCACTACAGGCAAATTAACTATTAAAGCGGCATGACATTGCAAGAGAAATGAATTCACGAATCGGCAATCCTTACATTTTGGGATATGTTTATGATTCCTTAGTGGATGTGCATTCCATTTGCTCTCTGGCATCCTGCCGTTGGATCACTCAAGGATGCATCCGAAACCGATTGGATTGGAAAAGTAGAACCGAAATTTTATGGACAATGGGTAGACTATGCACTTCTGCTGGTGTTTGGTGGAATACCATGGCAGGTGAAAACCTTTATTGATATTCCCAGGATTCTGTCAGCTCAAACGTTAGCAAATTCTGAAGTAGCCAAAATGTTCAAAAGATAACTGGAAAGTAATTTGGATTGGGCTTCCCAATCAAATATCTGAGTATTGCTTATCATTTCCTACGCATAAACTAATCCGAAGGATTATTGGTAACAGTCCTACTCTATTAGGCAATAGAACTTGTGTGTTCTTGAGAATGAATTGTGGTTGTGGCCTAAATATAATTGCAATTCGACATATGGGAATTTCGACGAGATGAAAATGCTCAGCTAATTTAGCAATATTCCAGACCGTGGCATATCGGCATTGTAAAACAAATCCATTTCGCCCGCGAGCACAATGAAGAAATAATGAAGCGAAATTATGCCTAAATTCTCAAATAATTTGGATTCAGGTCTACTTTCAACGTGTCCTGTCGAGTAAAAGCGCTTTCCGAGCACAAATACTGTCATATGTGGCTGCAGTTGGATGTTTCAGCATGGCTTTACCACCAGTTCTAATTGGAGCCGTTGCAAAAGTTACTCGTAAGGAATTTGTTTTAATTAAGCCCTTAAGGTAGGAAAGAATCCAATTACAACATTAGTAGTTACCCTCAAAACCATTTTTTCTAAAAATGCTTTTAGGATGGAATGAGACCGATTATGGGCACGGAGATGGGTCAACTCCTGAGTCTAACAAGCAGTCTGACATGGTTTTACCATTGGTTATGAAATATCTAAATCCCGGCATTGTATCATTCTTTGGTCTCGGAGCTGTCTCTGCCGCAGTCAGTAAGTTATTTGGTTTGTCATGCAGTGTGTTCCTTTCACTGCAAAAATAATAATAAATAGTAAATTATGATTAATATGATACTATTTATGATACTTTAGTTAATCTGTACCTGTGCTATAAGGGCATACATAAGTTTACTAAACAAAACTAATTTTTTTTCAACTTTTAACTAGTGTCTTCGGCTGACTCCAGTGTCCTTTCAGCATCTTCCATGTTCGCTCGAAATGTCTACAGACTAATTTTCAGGCAACGGGTAAACTTTCCAAACTTTTTTCCGAGACACAAGGCTTACACTTTTAGTACATTTTTACGGTAAAATACTCGAATCCATAGAAATGTTATGACGCAGTAGTACGATACGATAGCAATGGAAAGGAAGTTAATTGAGCATGATTATTCTACAGGCATCTGAAATGGAGATCATTTGGGTTATGCGTGTCTCCATTTTCGTTGTTGGAGCATTGGCGACAATCATGGCTCTTACGATTCCCAGCATTTATGGACTTTGGTAAGTGATGGATCGGAATTACAAACACACGTTTCGCCGTTCCTTCCAATTGTTCTAGTCTTTATTAAATGATGTCATAAAATTCTAAAGGACTATGTGTTCGGATTTGGTCTACGTCATTCTGTTTCCCCAACTTTTGATGGTGGTCCACTTTCCACATTACTGCAACACTTATGGAAGTTTGGCAGCTTACATCACGGCTCTATTCTTTCGACTGGCAGGCGGAGAAGTAATGCTTGGACTCCCGGCTCTCATTCACTACCCGGATTATGACTATGAAGATGACGTACAACTATTTCCATTTCGAACATTCTGCATGATTCTCTCTCTCACAACTTTGGCTGGAGTCTCCAAGCTGACCGATTACCTATTCCATAGTGGAAGACTTCACCCAAAATATGACTATTTCAGATGTGTCGTCAATATTCCAGAAGATAGACTCAAGGTGAGTTTATCAATCTTCATCTGTACTGGGTAGAGATGACGAACTCAAATGTTAAACACAAATTCCTCTTAGGTGGATGAACCACATGAGGGTGAAATGACAGTGATGACAGCCGCTATGATGGCCAAGTATTGTGCCATGGAAGAAATGAACGGACGTGTGAATCCAGCCATGAGTGACTCTGACGAAGACTCCAATGGAAAAGCAAACGGTTCTAAAAAGAAAGGATCAAATCGTCCCTCGACTCAACCTCAGAGTGAAGACGAAAATGAGAAAAAACCTGCGGGGGTCAAAAGTGTGAAGCAATATCAAACGAAGCTATAAATTTTTCGCAAAATTGTAGAACTAACCTGGGCCCACTTCAATCCTACCATTACATAACTGACCCTGCAATTTTTCCAAAACCCAACATTACAGTATTTACGTTTGAACTATTATTGGAAATGGATGTTTCTCTTACGTTGCACGACGGAAAGAATTGGATCGATTTTTTCAGAGTTCTCATAAACTACTTTCTCCACCTGAGTCCACTGGAGAGGTAGGCAATTCCATTTCCACATGCAAGCCCAAAGTAACATCGGAAGTCGGAAGTCGGATCGATTCTAGTTTTAGAGCATTGAATTTAGGTGAGAATGGTAGGGCTAGAAATAGTGAAGGGATTTTGGGGATATGACGTATTAAGTTGGAAGGCGTGTAGCTTTGCAATGCATCTTCACAAAGTTCCAGCTTAGTCAGCCAAGGACGAACCGATTTCGGGCGGAGAACCATCAGAATGAATGAACGAGATTGATTAATCACAACCCTCAGCAATATCAATTTTGTCTCCACTTCGGTGATCAATAAAAGGACAAGTCCCTGCCGAAAGTAAATCCAATCTCTTTTCTTTCGAAGCAGAGCGCAGAGCTAGCTGATTAATGATTTTCAGAAGTTTGATTCTAAATGACAAAAGTGGGAAAGTGGAACCTTTGGAGGATCCCTCAAGCAAAAATGTATCCTTTTAGAATCTCCCGACAAACTGATGATCTATGTAATAGAATACTTAGTTTTACATATCAACGTGTGTGATCCAGGCTCAGGTTGACCCTTACGACTTATACATATCAGCAATGTGCCCGATCTAAGAAAGCGTCAAACAGAATGTAACACGTAACATATCAATTCGCATAATCTGCTCAATACAATCTGAGCCAATGTTTGCAAAATATTAATAAGACTTTCTCCAAGTTGTACTACAAGCAAAACAAACTCAATCGTAGTAGATGTCAAAATGTACATATCTTTGTAGTAATCATTTGTTGTAACGACCCTTCCTTGATCTCATCATATTATCCCATGAAAATGAGTAATGAGTACCCTCTAGTCAAAACACAAGACGAAGCTAAGCCAAAGCTGCTGGCGAAGTTCGCCTAAGGTGTCTAAAAATATTTCAGTGTGATAAAATCTAAATGTTATCTCCGTCTGTGTAAACTTTGCCTCTACATGTATAAATCAAAGTACATGCATATAAAGGAAAGCAATTAAAATGAAAGGGGGAAATAATATAAACCGTAAGGAAGTAGTGTATTGGAAGCAATACATAGTTTGTACACAATATTTAATTGGTCAATATTAATTAATCAGCAATTCTAAATGTTTTAAGCGAATCAATCATATCATAGGACAATCATGTAACAAACTAATGAATCTCATATAAGTACATGTTTATTTGTGACATTCGGAAAAAGCTCGTACCTGTTCAGATATACCTTTTCTTGATTGACAATCTAAGAGATCTTGTTTATTGCGGAGTCATCTTTATTACCTATTGTACCTGCAACCTATATTTCACATTGAAAATACTCGAAAGATTCGAATGTTTTAGGACATAAATTCGTTAACGGGAGCCGTGCAGAGTAGCAAAATTATCAAGATGTATATTAATTGTCTTTCTGTGTTCGGAATTCGAATTTCTTTTTTAATTTGTTGCTGATATATACGATTGTCGACGCAAATTTATTCGTTAATTTTGACTAGCTATGGAAGTCCACACTGTCAACGCTTAACTGCAGCTGGGGTCAGAGAATAACAGCAACTGTTTACACCCTGCTGTTCGTTAAAATTCGAAAGAAACGACGAGCCCTGATGAAAATCTTAGTCGCAAACGTAGTGAAATTGTACCTTAATATTAAGAATTAGCCGTAAATGTCAAATACGATCTTAAGTCATATTATTGTAGTGTACTAGGGTGGGGGTGAAGGCCTCCACTGAGATTTATCGGTGATCTAAAAAAAATTGATTAGTTTTATGAAAGAACAACGAAAATGAAGAGCAGCATATAAAATGAAAAAAGAAGTCTAGTGAGTTGTGTAATATGCAGAAACTTTAACGAAAAATTAGATGTATACTGTAGTGAAACAGCCTGGAGCTGGAAATTCTAGTCGGAATATATAAATACAAATGTATTTCCAAAATGAACTACTTATATGTGAAATGAAACTCTCAGATCGTCAAAAAGCAAAATATAGAACACGCTGAAAAAGTTATGAATATGGGTAGCAATCAAAAATAACAACAAAATCTGTCCAACAGGGCAAATTACGACATGGTGCAAGCAAAAATCAAATAGAGGTTGAGTTGAGTACTAAATTTAGTGGCCACAAAGTATTCCTGCTCTTGAGATGAAATATGTAATAGTGAAAATACAATAAAATATTCTGTTGGATGGTACTATCAAATATTTTATTTCAACTCGCAAAGATTTGCAAGAAATTGCGAGAATTTTACGAGACAAGTCTGGTGTTTTGTCTTTCTTTCATATGAGGGCAGAAAAAGTAATTCTATTCATGGAAGAAATCACAGACAAAACACGACGAAATGAAACTTTTCATTTTTTATTTATTTTCAATTTCAACAAATACAAAATAATAACAAAAATAGTCGTTCGTAATCATTCCATTTTTTTCACTTTTTTCATTCCAATTTAACTGGATATCTATGTTACATAATAGTTTACCTAAGCGATCGCGATACGAATGAATGAGTATCCCGAAACTCTTCGTTATTTGTTCAGTCCATTTTCATTCAAAATAGTAATGAGAGTAATGACGTAAAGTGGAAAGGATAAAAAGCTTGCACGTGTGAGTGTGATCAGTCTCCTTCAAGTACACACTTCACTACAACAGCTAACTAGCTACGACATGAGCCATTTGTCCAGGGAAAAATGTATGGAAGAGAACATAGAACAACAAAGAAAGAACTTTATAAATTACTACTTTACATTCCAACAATTAATTATAAAATTAATCAACAATTTGAGGGGCCCTCTTCCAAGGATGATCAAGTTCACGTTTAGTTTGGGTTTGGGTAGGGAAAGGGATAAGGAAAATGAGGATTGCATTGCAAGATTGCAATGCAATGCACCACCGCACGCACCGCCTGCATGCATGCATGTTTTTTTTTGCTCCAGATTAATTTTCTCTTCCTTGCCTTCCTGTCATTTGCAATGTAATTGGACGGTTCACGCCTGTGGAGGCAGGAAAACGCATCAAAAAGTTGATTTCCCCAGAGGAATTTTTGGTGTTATTTGTGAAGACTAATAAGCCAGAGTCAGCCTCAGCAGTGGCGCTTTGTCATTATAATTGCAAAAAAACTTGAATTTTTGTGTGTCAGTAGTCTGATTCCAACAACCGGTTTTTTCTCTCATAACGAATAAGGCTGGCTGGCTGAGGTACTCATTTGATTGTGGGTTGAATCCACTTGACTTGTTTTGCCAACTTTTTCTAACTTCTTGACTCTAGGACAAGAAGAAGTAGTTAACTTGGCAATTGGAAAAAAACACACAAAATCTCACTTTCACAATTATGCGATATGACTTGAGACGCACGTACACTTCTTCGACTTGCCGGTACTGTAACTATAGTGTGTGTTTACTAAATGGTTGCTGCCCTGCTTTTTTTGTGCAAATTCGTGAGCTTTCTGTACTACGGGTTTCTTCTCACTTTCAATTCATTGTCCTCACTTCTAATTATTTTCTCTTTCAATATCATTAGTCCACAAACCCATTTTATTCATTTCACTCATTCATCCATTTTCCCATTTTGTGGTGGTAGGCGACGATTCAATTCAATTCAAATCTGACCATGACCATGCTGCTTTTACTTTATGTATGATGTGTGGAAAACAGCCACTGAAGGAATGATGTTTGTGTTTCGTTTTGGAAGTCCCTCAGTGTCGATGCGAGGAGCGGCATAATTTTCGACAGGGCTACTTCTACCGATTTTTAAGGGTTTGAAATTTTCCAAGTACTCATTGGCTGCCCGGCTTCCTCTATAGCCTGAACCATACGACCTAGCTTGGGACGACTCTGGTTCTGATTTTGACCTGCTCGGTTTAACTGATGGTAACGGTGAAGGTTTTCCTGATCGCCTGGCTCCATCAACCAAGTAACTTTTCCTAGGTCCGTCAGAATATTTCGAACTCTGAGGTTCTCGGTTGTAAGTGTCACTCAAAGTTTTGGCAGGACTCCCGTAGGAACTTAGAGGGGAATGACTTTTTGCTGGCGCGCTGTACACCGGGGTTGGCGGGCGATAGCTTCCATCATCCCCAGGACCGAATGTGTCCCTTGGAGTCTGGTAAATATTCGAAGCCTTCGGTAGTTGGTCGTAGCTACTGTGTTTGCTGTATCTTTCTTTGGAAGAACTACTGCTGGAATAGCCGGAAGTTGGGACTTTGTAAACGACTTTGAGCGCTTGAGTGGTTGGTTTTGGACTTGGCACAATTCCTTCCCTTCTGTATTCCTCCTTCAAGGGTCTGTAAGGTTTTTTGGAATGACTGTCGTAATCTTGCTTCGCAGAACGATTGAAGCCAGTCGATGGTCTATAATTTTGCGGCCGAGAGTTATAATTATAGTCACTCGGCGGCCCGCGATATTCGCCACTGTTCTTCACTTTGGTTGTACGATAAGCTTCTTGAGAGTTGTACTTTGACTTTGATGAGCCGTAAGTTTTTGGAGGTGGTGATTTGTAATCCTTGTGTCTATTGTAGGAGCTCGAGCTTGGTGACCGATAGTCCTCATTATAGGAACCATATTTGACAGTGGTTGTAGGACGCGACCGTCCCCCATAACTTCCCCCTGTTTCGCGACTTGACTCATGAGATTGAGGCCGGCGTTTCGGGGCAGGCACTAAAATGTTTGAATTGCCGTAAGAGGACACTGGACCATTTTGATTTTTGTATCCGGATGAAGAACCGTAGTTTTGGCTAGAGGATGGAGAATAATTGCTTGGTGGGCCCCTACTTTTGTAAGGCCCATTTGAATGTTGGTCGCTGTACGAAGAAGGAGGTGATGATGGGTGTTTACTGTGCGGAGGTGACGATGGATGATTATTGCGAGGAGGCGGAGAAGGATGATTGTTGCGCGGAGGAGGTGATGGTTGATTATTGCGTGGAGGAGGCGACGGATGATTATTGCGCGGAGGTTGAGATGGGTGATTATCACGCGGTGGGTGTCGATCATAATTGTTTTGGCTTGACGGGCTTGAGCCGCGGTAATCACTAGACCCACGATATTCACTAGACCCGTGATAATCTCCGGAGCCACGATTATCTCCAGACCCACGATTATCTCCTGACCCACGATAATCAGCAGCAGACCCGCGATAATCACCTGAACCCCTGTAGTCACTAGATTGGCGATAATCTCCGGACCCACGATATTCGCTGGATCCACTGTGAGAACTGGAAGGCGACTTGTTAAATCCGCTCGACGGAGAATCGAAACTTTGAGGAGGTGTACCAAAGCTTGGCGAATTTGAGTTGTAATTTGATGGCGGAGCATTCGTCGTGTATTTAGAGGATGGAGAATTCGAGTTCTGGTTGTGTCCCGGCAACAAAGTATTGTAACTTGTGGTAGGAGAACTTAGGCTGACAGAAGGGCCGTTATTATAGCTGGACGGAGCTACGTTGTAATCTGGCTGAGGCTTACTGTAACTTGGAGGAGGTGGTGGGTTGAAAATTGGTGGCTGGGGCGGTGGATTGTAGTTTGTGGGGGGATTGTAGGGAGCATTTGTTTGATCATATCCAGAGGAGGGGGCAACGTAATTAGAGGTGGGTGGAGCATTAAAACTAGGGGCAGGGGTATTGTAACCAGACGAGGGGTTGCCGAAGGACATAGTTTGATGACTATAACTATTACTTTGTGGGCCATGATTAGTGATGACAGGGGCCACGTATGATGGGGCTGTGTTTAGATTCGAATTCCCGGAGCTGTGATAATTGTTGGTTGATCCCGGTTGGTACGAATTGACTGGTCCGCTATGCGAACTTGAGGGCCCAGAGAACCCTTGCGACGATGGTGGTTGGTAAGAGTTCTGAGGGGCTTGATTATTTTGTCCATGAGCATAATTAGGTTGTTGTTGGCTCGGAACTTGGTAATTTGTTGAGGCCTGCGGCGAGTATTGGCTTCCGGATGGATTGTAAGAGTTTCCATCCGACGGATAGGCGTTTCCTCCATTTGGTGCCCCAGGCGGTGAGAAATGTCCTCCTGGAAATCCACTTGAGGGGGATCCGCCGCCGCTAGGTGGAGCGTTGAATGTGTTACCGGATCCGCCGCCAGGTGAGGCATTGAATGTGTTTCCTTGAGTCGGGTAAGAATTCGTTTGAGGGCTGTAGGGGTTAGGCGGGGCGTGGAAAGAATTGCCTTGAGAGTATTGAGCGGCAGGGGTGGCTTCGTGTTTTGGGCCTGTTGCTGGTGCTGCGCTATAAAAATGTGAAAATGCGTTATATACATTACCTGACCTGATTTTGGGTTAATCAATACTTTAGGTTTATGATTAGAAGTGGGCGCACCTTGACCTTGGTATCCCGGCGCAGAAAATTGATTGACATTTGGTTGCTGATAATTATTCGGCAGTTGCGGTTGCGGTTGCACCCATTGAGAATGCTGAAAACCTGGAGTTGGGGTATTGTAAGACTGCTGTTGCTGGGGCTGAATCTGGGGCGTTAAATAGTTATGCTGCAGCGGTTGATAATTATGAGGGTTCCCAACTCCCTGTGGATAAGCAATCCCTGGAATAGGAGCATTGCTGGAAACTTGCTGGTGCTGGTGTTGTAGTTGTGTTGTAATCGGCGTTTCAGTCACGGTTAGTCTACTTCCGGTCATTCCAGGCACAGCAGCAATGACTTTATTTGGGACTGATGATGCTGAATAGATTGGGTCTGGATATTTGACCAGTGGATGATCCGGAGGTACATTTCCTGTTTTCGGTGATACATGAACGGCGTATTTGTTAGCAAAATTACATAAAGTTATTGAATTCTCAAAGAAAAGAATGAATACGTCAATTTTTCACTTCTTAGTTGACTTTTGCAAGTTGCAACTGGAAATTAAGCAAGGATAATGATTTATGAAGTCGCAATGACGCATCAATTCTTTACTCTGAGATTGGCCTCGCCATAAGGTATTATGGATATGAAGTGAAGTACAGTCAAAACAAGAACTAGTCTAACAAATAAAGCTGTTTCCTATTTCGCCAACAAGCTGGGTTGTTCAATCAGCACATCCAAACTTTACGAAATTTCATATTACGAAAGCTGTCTAGGTTCAATCAGAGCGAACGTATATTGCATGCACTAAATAAAAGAAAATGTGAAGAAGCAGGAGAACACAAATCGAATGATTAGGATTAAGCATGAGTTCAGACAGAATCAAAACCTTCACGTCAAAATTACTACCAGTTTGTTTGTATTAAATGAACTGGCCGAAAAAAAAACAAATGGTTAATGATGGCTTAGATTGCAAATTAAGCAATTAAGTTTAAACAATAAGAATTTTAACCGGTTACGTGAAAAGAATTTGGCAAGCAAAACAGGGTTTAAGAGAAATTGAAGAGTTCGCAGCAAGAAGAAGTACTAATAGTTGGATTCGCACAAAATATTATGTTGCTGAAAGATTCGCACTCAACTAACTCATCCTGGATGAAGCAAATTTTTCATTCGTTCAAATCTAGGGTTGCAATCATAATTTGCAGATACAAGCACGCCATTCTACAGTACTTGCTAAGAAACTATGAAAACTCAACTACTTCCAAAGCACACTAAAAAGCAAAGAATTTTCGGGAAGATGGAAAACGAGCCCTTTTTGTTATGTGCAATATTTAACATCAATGTTTTGCTGCTGTACCTAACTGAACTGTAACATAAGTACCTCCAAGGAGAAGTCGAGCTATGTTACCAATGCTTCTTATTGTTCTGTTTGTCTCCTTCAACGGATCTGTAATTTCAAATTCATTTTTGTTCAATTTTCAAAATATCAGCGAAACAAACGACTTCTCAAATTTAACTTCTCAAGAACCGTCTTAAGAAATACGAAAAAAGTTGAGGATATTCCTGTTGTCTAGAAATTTAAGCATTTTATCTTATAGTTCGTAGAACTCACAGCCCCTCCCAAAACCTCCTCGATTTGGAACAACAATTAACTATCGATCTCTGCTCGTGTAATAATCTACCAAATCTAAACGAGTGCCATGATTTCTTCTAAGAAGAAACGAGAGCAGAGGACGTTCTTGTTACGTGGCATTTCAAACTGCCACTTCTAATAGCCTTGTAACAGTGCAAGGAGCCAGTTAATTCATTAAGTTGCTTGAATGACCTACTGCAAATTTAGTACTACGATTCGAGGCCACAGGCCAGTCAGAGCTGAGCTGTAACTAAGTTAATCTTTTCGTGCTTGAATAACAAAAAATGCATGAAAGAAATTTTATTCTTTCTCCAACTTTCACCTTTTGAAAAATGTTATTCCTAGATAACAAAGCTTTTCGGTCCGGATGTACAGTATAACTTTTTAAATCGAAAAGTTATTCTCAAAAATTTTGAAAAATTTGTTAGATATTTCACGTAAAATATTATTTTTGAAATTCAGAATCTTGTACACTAGAAAAACCAGAGATAGAAAGCAAGTACTGTGCTACCTTCTTTTGAATCAATTTCTTCTGAGCTGTCTTCGCAAGAAACATAGGAAAGCATCACCACCTGTAACAATTTGCCACAAAGGATTTTAAAAATGAATTCGATCCTCAAAATCTTCATGAATTCGTTGGCTGTTGGTGTCGTTTTTTATCACTCAGACTCACCATAAACCAAACACCGAATAAGCGTAGATCCATTTTGAATCGAACACAGTCTTATTATTAATTTATCAAACTTCCATGGAAAGAAACGAAGCCTTGAGGTTGTTGTTCACTTCACAGAGCACAAAAGAGACCTAGTGAGCTGCCCACATGAATTTGAGCCAGATTCGATCTTGAAAACTAACAAGATTCCACTGACACACTTTTTCAGTCAAGAACTGGTGAGTAGTTTCTTGTTTCCATTTAACTCCAAAGCATTTTATTTAAAAATTTGACATGTACCCTCGATAATAGCTTGGAGACAACTGGTATTCAAAGGGTGAAAGTGGCTTCTTTATAAACAACGAGAACAACCGGTGACGTTTTTGTCAACAATTCAGCGGTCAACAATGCAAACTTGATTTTCTATACGATAGAGTTAGAACTGCTGCAAGTTCCTGCACTGGTGCAAATCAGAATTCAATGTATTTAATATTGTTTGGGGTTCCGTTGTAACAATGACTTTGAGTTGCAAGGGTTGGGAGGAGAGTTCATTCAGGATGCATTCATAATTTAAAAATTAATACAGTATCTTGGTATCTCCTTCATTTGAAGTGTGGGCATTCGACAGTGTGTACTGAAGGTTAAGTTAGCCTACTTGAAGACCAGTTTCCCAACTTTATGAAATTGCAACATTCCCATCTGCACATAGTCGCGCTTCATTGCAGAGTTAGCAAAACTTTGCCTCGTAACTAAATTAAATATTATTACAGAACTGAGAAGCTTAATTTCAGAATAATATATGCTTAATGTTAGTCAGAACTAATTTTGGATCCTGTTTCCTCTACGTCAACGCGAAAGATTTTTTCCAAAGAGACACTCACACACTATAGCCATTAAAATTTTACCACAAAGCCTCACGGTTTATTCACGGTTCGGTTTTGTTACTGCCTTGCGATTTTGCTCGTTTATTGAGCACTTTTCATTTATATTTGTGATTTACATAAATCATCTCATTCTCTCTTCAGGCAATCTGGCCGTACGGCTCATTTAGACTCTACAAAAACTTGTAAATCGTAGTGCACCAAATTTCCATAAAGTCGGAAACTGCATTAAAAGGAGTTCCAACGAGACATGTCAAACCGGATCAGCATAATTTCATAAATGGTTTGCACAACAATGGAACATTTTGATTTACATGCTGCAGTTGGTCAAGAAGCTCTGCTCTTGACATGACATGAACTTGAAATTGAGTGCCAAATTTTCTCCTCGCCTGCTTTCCACATTTCACCTTAATATCTCAATGCAGCATTCTATCCATGCTCTACCTTCCTAGTTGTTCTTAATAGGCATTCATCAGGGTGGACACATTTTAATTCCAACCTTGTGCAGTGAAGTGCAAGATCATAAAAACAAATCGTTTGTCAAGTGCAACGAAGTTTCACAAATTAGGGGCGGAAGCAAACATCCACATCCACAATACGTTCGTTACTGCATAATGAAATTGTGAAAATAAGAATGCAGTGTTTGCATCTGTGCAATTACAGAACTCTCACTTTCTTCAACTGAACTGCATTTTAAGAAAATAACTTGATATTCGAGCTGACATCCTGATGGGTGCTCGCTGAGCACCGGAGTAGCAATAAATTTAATTACCGACTTGACTTTCGAACTCAGAAACTGTTGAATATGTCCTCATATTTTGTAAGTTTCGTAACAACCGGTTCATAAATTAATCGTAATGTAGCTAATGTAGCACCCGCGGTATCACTATGAAATATCCCTGAATCGAAATAATATGTATCAGTGCTACAGGAAAAGTTGATTTTAGATTCTATGAATCAACCCTTAACTTGTTCTAGTTGCTCTCCGTCTTTTCAAGAAACCGTTAGGGCGTGGGTTGTCTCTGCTTTAACTCAATCCTAGCCAACAAAGTCTACTATTTTGAAGCTGATACGATTTTTAGTTTGAATGCATCAAATGGATTGTGTCATCCAAGAATTGAGAATAAAACCACAAGAGTCAATTCTGAAAACGAAAACCCACTAATCATCTTTAATGAGCAAGTGCACTCGTCTTCAGTACGACAAGGACAGCTTGTCATTTGTCTAATCAATTGACATTTTGCTGAGATTTCTCAACATCATTTCAAGCTGGTAAAAAAGAAAAGTCAGAATGTGACAAATGTGAATTATTTCTCAGCGAGTTAGTTTCAATGCGATTCTATGTAGTAGAGATTTCGGACGCTTACAGAAAACTATTCGTACGGCTAAACTCTTATTTAAAATAGTTTATTTCGAGTAAAAATCAGTTTAAATCTTGAAAATGAAGCATAAGGGAAGTCCACGTAATTCTAGGTGATTGATCTTAGATGAGATCAATCACTTTGAAAAAACGCACTCATTGGTGATTCTGTTTGCATTCTTCTCCGTCCTCACACTTCTACTTTCCCTGCTTGTAGACCAGCTTACTGAACGAAAATTGGCTAGTACTGTCGTCGACTTGAATGACATTGACGAGGGGAGATTGGGAGATTCAGCCATCAAAATTTTCAAAGTGAAGTGGGAACTTCAGCAGAATTAATTAAACTAACCCACACATTAATTTGATGATTACGATTGAATTCATTGAAAAGTGAGAGTCGAACAAAATCCATTTTTGTTCGTTGATTTGGAATTGAAAGAAACATGTTTGTTTGCTAAAGGCAGGGACACGAAGAGGGAAGCTTGAGGAGAATATTGCGATCGTAACCCAGACCTCTTTGAAGTTCATGAGTCGGCAGTCTCTCGACCTTTGCAATGCAGTTCAGGAGTGAAATGCATGCATCTCACCTCATACATTTATTCATCAGATCATGACTCATATTATTCTTTCTACAGAACAGAAACACGGCAGCGCATCTTCAGTCACCGCAGTCCACTCTCTACAAGAACATGAGGAAAAGAAAAAAAGCAGTTCGGCATTGCTTTCTTTTTTGTATTGCTTTCTAATAAATATCAAAGTCAATAAATGGCAATTTAATTCATAAAAGTGAACTTCAGGTCTTTATGTCCAAGGTGGAGACCAAACTACTAGTACATTGTACATGTAAAAATAACATTTTGTTGCGTAGAATTTGAGCGATTGTTCCCGTAAATTATAGGAGGGAACGAACATGCAAAATAAAAATCAGTGATTCAAAAGTACTTTTTAAGGGTTGAATCCAGTGTTGGGTCCCACCAAGACCAAATCACCCTCACTTCATTCACATTCACATCCGCAGTCTGCCTGGCAGTTAAAATTCGGAAGGAGGTGTGAGAACATACAGCTTGAATATTTTCTTCCGTGTTCAGCTCAATAGAATGAGTTTCCGTCCAACTTTTAACATTTGTTCGCTCCAACGAAAGCGTATTATTATTATTGTGATTTCTTTGCGAATGACATGACAAAAGTTCAATCGATGTAGTTCAAGTTGTAACGTTGTAAGAACAGAATGCGTGCAAATTTACATTTTAGTTATCTGTGATCTATACCATGGAAAATGCGTGAAAATTTTGCTATCACGTTTCTGAATAATTTTTCTCATGATGGCCGGCCGATGACCGTTTTATGTATCAACAAGTTCAATGTCATAGCATGCCCATAGTTTAGTCTAATGAGAATAGGCAGCCAGGCACTCGTCGTGATTATAACAAAAGATGTAAGTACGTGATTCAAATGAGAATAGTTTTGAGTAATGTTTTTCTCACTCGTGTGCCCTACTGCCACAGTGGCAATCAAAGTAGCAATAATCTTACACCACACTTAAAGAATATTAGCCAGAACCTGTTCCTGATCATAATAACGTACAGATTTTTAAATTGTGATGAGGGAGAGCGTCTAATTGAAAGAAAAAGTGATCATGTCAAACCATGGTTTCAATTTGTTTTCCATTCGGAGAAATCTTACAAATACAAGAAATATACACGTAGCTTTTGCTAGTTAAACTCGGGGTTTCACATTATTTACACGATTTGAGGGAAACGAAACGAAATGAATGGAATTCCGGAATTTAGAAGGATATTTGAACTAAAATTTGATTTGAAGTTCGTGCTCCTTGATTGTAACAACTGTTGCAAAAGTAAACAGAATTATTATTTGTCTTCAGCTCACAAAGTTACGAGTATTGCTCCTGCGAACATAATTTTATGCGTGTGAGAAAAGCAAAGCTGTAATTATTCTCACCTCATTCTCATTTGGTTTTACCCCCTGAGCTTCACTTTCAAATCATTTCTAATGTTGTGCTGATGACTTACTTACACTAGAAATTATTTAAATCAAGTCTTTGAAATAAGTTATTGTCCGCTCCAGGTAAGTCCTCTCGGTATTCCATTTTATGTTTTCAAACTCAAATTTTCGTTGAGATGATATAAAAACAAACCTAAAATTCTTCAATACGAAGTTTCAAGAATGCCACCAACTCTTTTAAAAAAATCTCAATTCAGTTTTCTGGGAATTTGAAACGCGCATAGCTCTTAGATAGCCTCTAAACCTCCAAAACGTAAGTTAACATGTGCGTGTAAAAATAACAACTTATGAAGTCAGTGTTGACTACTTAAAATTTATGTTTGCAGTTTTCATTTTCAGAGTCAGGATTTGTTTAAAAACAAGAGCAGTCTTCAGATTTAGAATCACTACTGTTGCATTGCATGCAAGTGATCTCTCATCTCGACGTTAGTCGCCTAAAGAAATATTGTATTGTATTTTGCGTTTGTTACAATGAAGAGTAAATTTGTCACAAAAAGTTTTGTCGTCAAAATTGGTATTGTGTTCAGTTTGAGTTTAATTACATTAGTGGAAACGTTACCATTTCCGGGAATATTTCCTCTGTTGTCCACCAGTTGGTATTACAAGCCGGGGCCTACAGAATCTATTGTACTCGGTCTTCTGGTTGTAAAGGTCCGATTTAGTATTCTAATTTTGTCTACAAAGCGTCACAAATTCAAATTAGAATTTGAAATAAACTGTTTTGGCATTTCAGCTCTTGGCATTAAGGCTGAGTGCAACTATAGCTGGCGTGCCGTACCATTTAAACGATATCTTCGACAGCAATATCTTACCATTTTCAAAGCGAAGCAAACGAAGCTATCCTCAACTCGGCCAAGAAGGGCCTTCAGTGTCCTTATCAAATGAAGAAATTAAAGCTGTGGAAAGAATACTTTTGGTGTGTTAGCTTAAAATAATTAAACCCGATATCGTGATATAAATATTCAAAATTGTCCATATGAATTCTCTTTAGGCCTTGAGGCGAATCGATTCACATGATTGCTTCATTCGATATATCTGCCAAGTACATCAAAATAATTTGGCAGGGAATGAAAGTTCTGCCACAGATATGACATGGATTAACATTTTCAAGTAAGCAAATTCTCTTCGCGTACAATCTTAGTTGTTTTAAAGGATAATTAATTTGGGGAATATCAGATTAAAACCTCAGCTCAAATCCAATTCTGATTCATCTTTGGTGTGGAACGTTTATGCGGAGGCTCTATCTTCAGAACCAACCAACTGCACCCAAAAATATAAACAATGCCCACTGACAGAAAACGATCTCACAGCACAAGGCTTAATGAGTGGATTGTTTTAAAATTCTGATTCTCAGAATAAACAGGGTGAGGCAGAAGTAACTGAAAGACTATAATCAATAGTTGCAAACAGTTTTACTGAAGGGCTTGCATGTTTTGTACAAAAATGTCGAAACTGGATTTTACAAAAGTTTGTACCGTTTTTGACCACAGTATATTGAAATTTTAATCGGTTTATCGCCAAAGTGGATTTAGTGTTAACTGCCCATCCCTTAGTTAAAAAAGGTGCAAAGTTTCGATGAATTCAGTTTCTACGTTTTGAAAATTCCTTCAATTTTTTTTAACTTAGAAAAAACCGAATGGTGAGCAGTAAAACCGTATAGCATGTCGTTTAGTTACTTCTGACTCACCCTCTGTAATGATAAAGTTTAAAAACAGTTATGGCAGTGCTGTCGTCGTTGCATTTAATAAAGATTAAGTATTGTTTAGTGTTCTTGCCTTGGTTCGTCGTAGTTGAGGGACACATTTGTTTTGACTTTTACAAATTCGGGGAAAGTAAAAGCAAATCGACATCATTCATTCTTATTTGAATTAGGACTTGGGTGTGCATCTTTCACTGAACGGAAGTTTCTTTGGGTGGTGTACCAACTTTCACCTGTCTGGGCTCCGAATTTCTATGTATTCTCACTAAATCATGCAGGCAAGGGAAAGGGTGTGCCCTCCAACGCTGCATCGATCGTTTTCACTAAGAACATCTTCACAAGAGGTCTTTTCTCTTCCCTGCAAATTTCGCCCCTTTCTCCCGAGTTCTTGAAGGTGTAGCAAATTTGGAATTGTGAAATTCTTAGAAAAATCAGTAGTTATTTTGTAAATTCATCTGATTCTCAGCATGGTTTTGAGCAACCTGAAATTTAAAGTCCAGCGAATGCGATTTTTTTTTGCTTTGAAGGAATAAAAAATTAAGTTGTCGTCTGGACGAAGCACGAGAATGAAATAATTCAATGTCAGCCCTAAATTGGGCAGATGCAAGGAGAAAGTAAGAAGATAAATGCGAGTAACACGTAAGGTGAAATGACGCTCAAGATTACAGCACCACAAATGCAAGATCGGATTATTCGAAACCCGGCATGCCCAAAGATTTGCTCAATGTCTTTCTTGCTAGAAAAATGGTCCAAGCTTGGCGAACAGATTTTATCTCGTATAATTTGCTTTCACTTGGATATGGTGAGACATTGATTAATAGGCAGATTGTCCCAAACTACATCCAATTTGTCCCTTTCGTGTTTGACCTTTAAAAACAAATGGAATACTGTACATGCTTGCCAGAAGGAGCATGTGATATTTAAGAATGAATAATGTCATCCAACCTACGTCCATGACGTCCAACTTAAGAATTAAATGCGAATTGGGATCCAAAAATTCTAACAAAAAACCCAAAACAATTTGTAAACCTAATTCTGGCGTTGGAAAACGCGTATTGCACAAAAGGAAGTAAAAAAAAGTTAAAATATTTAACAGAAAGACCCTGTGGTACGTAGTACACGTTGTAGCAAATACATGGGGTAATCATGTTTATCAGTTCATCGAAACGAGTTTGTATAGTTGCCATATGAAACTCAGAAATCCATTTATGTCCTCAAAGTCCTAGATTCGGTTACAAAATTCCTTTTTTCAACATTTTTGGCTGACCTCATCTTAAATTCCTAGTTACAGATACCAAAGGAGCACAATTTACCATATTCCGTAAACTACTACTGATTCGGATTCTATTGATTGTTGAATTTACTTGTCTGGAAAGTCAATCCGGTACGAAAATAATTTCCTTTCGTCTTTTATGTTGCATAGAATGCAAATGCGTCAAAAATAGTGGCCGTGAAAGAATCAAGAGTTCAAATATTTATCCACAATTACCGCCATGTTTGCGTTGGATTTCACTCCTTCGTTTCCTCTTAGTCTGTTAAATGCCAAGTCAAACACCGAAGGCAATCGGTGAGGCCAACATGGGAAACTTGGGCAGAATAATAACAAAGGGAAAGATAGGAAGGGAGAAAATAAGTCTGAATTTCCTCCGATCCGATTCTTCGGTTCCAGTCATTACTTTCCCCTCTTCGCTTCTCTCATTCTCTGGGCACGTAGCCCTTTTGTTTATTAAGTGTAACCTCAGGGGCTCTCCTCTTCTTCTTTTTCTGTTCTCTCTCCACAACGAACCATTTCGTAATGAGTTTATCCTGGATGAAAGGAGAGAACAGAGCACCAGAAAGATCCTATTCCATATTTACGTCTTCAACTTGTTCGAAACGATTGATCCATGGAAGACCTTTTAGGAAACAAAATTGCTATTGAAAAGAAATACATGTTTCAGTTCATCTCACATAGGAGAAAATGTTCGTTTCAATGTCCCACACGGCTCGGCCAATTTGTCGATAAATTTGTACGTACAACCGTCGAGCCGAAAATATAAGACGTAGTAGCAGAACTGAACTCGACCTCGATATTCTCTAGCATTTCTAATATGTTATTCTTAGTGACAAATAGAATAGAGCACACGGAATAAATAAAATCCTTGTCTCGACACTGGGATACTCGTGTTCGTAATCAATATTTTGAGAATAATCCTAATATAATGAAGCTAACAGGAATCGATGGAGTCTTATCAAAAGCCTTAGTGACAGCAAATTGCTTTCACCAGAGAATTGTTGAACCAAACTACTTCTTGTCCAAAGAGTGCTGGGGTCAACTTATAAAGTAAATATACGGCATCGGTTAACGTTTGTTTTCCACAGACAATTTTTTTATTAATTGTATTTTAAGCTACCCAAGAATTTTGCAAGGCCAAATTTTAGTTGTTCAAGTGTTTTTGCCTGAAATACCATGAATTCATCCCGTTTTGTTAGTTACAGCGATCGTTGATAGCCTACCCAAAGATGTCTCAGAAGTTCCAAGGATTTGAAACGCCTCTT
>JAQGCM010000223.1:0-31296 GCA_034699705.1 Hymenaphorura dentifera
TAATATAAGAATTGCACTCATTGTAGCGATGGCCACAACCGAAGCAATTCCTACGAGTGATCGCTCCACCCAAAAACCCCCAGTTGAACTTCCGCCGACCACCAATTTAGCTGGCGTTCGAATGTGCTGGGGACAGCCCTTTAAACATTATCAGATTAATTAATTAGATTATGAAAATATATAATTTTGCTTTTTAACAAATTCATGACACAGAGTAATGGCAAAGATATTGATGTACCTTTTGAATATCGTCGCTAAAACTGAACTTTAGAAAAATATCTTGAATGTCGGGAGTGTTGAGTAATTGCAGTGTTTTCTCTTGACTAACTAAATTTTCGTTTTCCAATAGTTGAAAGCAAATTCTGAAACGATAAATGAAAAAACACGACATGAACAACTTCATCATCAGAATTTTGTTAATTAGCCTTTCCATTATTTTGGTGATTGCTTACTTTGTTTTTCCTTCTGCAGAACCGCTTTGATCAAAAGTCAGCAGTTTAAAAACTCCTCTGCTCATTCTTGCATTTGGTCTTGGAATATTTAAAAATGCTTCAATCTCATCAATCCATCTCTGCAATTTTGGAAATTCTCCCGTGTCAGACATGAGAAGTTGTGAATTGGAAGCTACGAATATTTTGAGCTTTTTCTGAGTAACTCGATTCGTGCTTGTGTCCCTCTGTGAAACCAAGACTCTCAGATGTCCATCTTGATAAGCATCTAAATTGTCCCAAACTAAAATGTCTCCAGTATTCGAGTCCACTTTGAAAATTTCTGACACATTGTATGGAGATTGAGCAACTGAGGTCGGGTGAAACATTTGAGATGATGTTTCAATTTTATTTTTGGAGTAAGGGAGCCCAACATTTCCAATTAGATTTCCAACTGAAGTCCCTGAAGCAGCTCCGTAAATCATTTCTGGAATCCTTGAGTTGTCATTGTCATGCCCTAATTCTGAGTCTCGAATAACTCGAACTTGAACTTTTGAAATGCAGTCGGTGTTCGCTAGGGAAAACTTTTTGTTTTTGGGATAGCATTTGATGACAAAAGTAGCTTCGTCTGGTTCCATGTTCTGCAAATTTCCATTCAACACAATGCTTGCACTTTGTTCGTCTTCTTCGCTCAAAGGAACCACTTTGAAATATTCGGTGGCTACCCCACTGCTTGTAATTTCAAATTCAACTCTGTTGTTTGGATGAATATCAGCGTCCTTGGCAGTGAAATTTAAAACGATTTTTCCCTTGGAGGTAGTTTCGTTCAGGACTAATTCGACATTTCGTACCTCCTTTGGCAGATAAGGTAAATTGTCATCAATGTCGGACACGTTTATTTCAAACCATTGGGTATCGCTTTGCGGTGGAGTGCCGAAATCTTCAACGCTAATCAGTACTGAAAAGCATTCGTGCTTTTCTCGGTCGATTGTATCGGTCAAGGTCAACATTCCGCTTTGTTCGTCTAATCTAAAATAGTCCACATCCGAAACTGCATTATATGTTCGATTTTTGCCATTCAGTTTGGATTGGCAGGGATGAATTTGCTTCAGAAGTTTGTACGTCAGTCTTCCTTCTCCATTGTCGAAAGAGTCAGAATCTTCAGCCTTGACATGTAAGACTGGCGTTCCACGGAAAGAACCCTCAGACACTGACGTTGACCAATTCTCATTCACAAAATGTGGTTTTCCATCGTTCGGAATTAGATTAGCGATTTTGATTGATACTGGCGTAACTGCCGAGCGGTCTTTCCCATCTTCAGTGACGACGCTAATAAAATAAGGTGCAGATCGACCGCGACCCCGAAGGGATTTGCCAACACTCAAAACCCCGGTTTTCAAGTCAATTCCGAAAAGTCCGAGCTGAGTTTCGTCGCGAATATGAAATTGAAGTTTATTGGCAGATACTTCATCAGGATCCGTGCATGTGACGTTGCCGATTCGAGTTCCAACAGGAGCTGTTTCACCGACAAAAAGTTCGCCTTCCAGGACTCTGCAGTATGGATCGTTATCGTTGACATCGCCCACGGTTATTTTGACCGTGGCGGTCGCGGTTCGTTGAAAAGGTCCTCCTGCGGGAGTGTCCATAGCCAAAATGTAAAGTGTATGGGAACTGTCCTTTTCTCGGTCAATGTCTGCGCCTTGAGCCACTTGAACAACTCCAGCTAATTCGTCGATTGAGAAAAGATGACTTTGAGGACCAGTCAAGGCATAGCGAATTGCACCATAACTCTCTGGATCATCTCGATCGCTGGCTTCGACAGTTAAAATTGGTGTAGGAAATTCCGAGTTCTCTATAACTTTGCCTTTGTACTCCTAAAATTGGTGCAAAATGCTTAGAGCAATTTCGGAGAAAGTTTTAAGGCTTCGAGAAGTGGATGACTTACGTTCTTGGAAAAAACGGGCTGATTATCATTCGTATCGGACAATTTGATATCTAAATTAGCGATGGACTCTCCACCCCGAGCATCAGTTGCTTTGACTGAGACCGTGTAATGTTTTTTTGTCTCGTAGTCCAAAGGGCTAACAATTTGCAAAACGTTGTCCACCAGGCCAAACGGATCCTCCAGGTCTACCGGACTTACCAGACTGAACAACTTGATTTCTTCATCTGATCATAAACAAAGTGAAACGGAATTATGAATGCCTGAATTGAATAACAAATTAATTTGCAAACATTTTGCAACTAACCTGCTACATAATCCCAAGCGTTCAACGTGACAACATTTCTGCCAACCTCCATATCTTCTGGAATAGTCAAGTTTATCCAAGGATTTGCTGGAGTCCATGGATCTCCAAAATAAGGATTGAGTCTTTCCGCCGCCGTCACGTATAAGGTTACGGTTGCTAGATTTTAGAAAATACTCATCAGTTTTGAAGCCAAAGCGTTGATCTGTTCAGTCAGCTCTGCACTGAGTACAGTAATTTTTAATTAAAATATAAATTATCGAAACCTGTATCATTTTGAGACAGAACCAGAGCCCCAAATACGTCTTGAACTGTGGCTTGAAATTCCAGTACTGAACACAATTTGTGTTCCAGCGTAGCTCCAAGCGTAATTTCGCCGCTCAACTCGTTCAATCTAGTAATTGAAAAATTATGAGATTTTTTTTAGTATTGTGCAGCGGCTAGTATTTAGAACTTATGTTTTGAAACTAACTTCATGTGTTTGAAATATTTCTCTGTCGTTTCAATATTTCCCATCGATCCTGATGAGTCCCAAACTTGGCAAGGACAATGAATTCTATAAATCAGGCTCGAATTTTGATCGCCATCAGTTGCCTTTAAAGTGAGGATTGAATAGTCTACTTTCGCAGACTCGCTCATATCGACAACATAATTCTTTTCAGAGAACGTTGGATTCTCATCATTTTCGTCAGTCACTGTAATTTCCAAAGTAGCCAGTGCCATTTGGCTTGGTTTTCCCTCATCTTGAACTCTTAGTTGGACAGTGTATTGCGTTTGTTTCTTTTCGAAATCTAATTTCCCGTTGAGTCGAAACCATCCTGTGCTCTCTTCGATGAGAAATAAATCTGGTTCTGGTTGTGAGTGAATGTAATATTTGAGTGCTGCATCCTGACCATCTGGATCATGGGCTGTGACTCTAAAAATTGCAGTTTGTTCTTGCATTGTTTCAGGAATTTCCAAACTATGTGTTTTGAAATGGAAATTTGGAGGAATATTTGGAACTGCTTGAACGACGACAAGGACAGCCTGCGAATTTGATTTTCCGGTTTTATCGGTAGCCGTAATCGTCAGTTTGTGCTCTCCTGCTTCAGACCATCTATTCAGATTAAACAAGTCGAATTTAGCATTATCTCTGGTCTTATTTCGAATTCTTAACAACTTACCTCAATGGCTTCTCAAGCATCAATTTCCCAGACTCGGGAACAATGTAAATTCCAGATGTATTCATCGAGTTATCCGTAAGACTGTAGGTGATATGATCATTCAAATCCGCATCGACGGCCTTGACGAAAAATGGTGGATCAAATTCTGTGGTTCCGTCAGGAACAGATCTTCGCATGCTGCTTGCAAATTCCGGCAATGCAATTTGGAATTCTGGGATATTGTCATTTCGCTCGAGCACGTCGACATAAAACAAAGCAAATACTTCGTCTTCTACTCCGCTTCCTGCTTTTGCCTTGACCAGAAAGAAATGATGTCTTTCCTTTTCAAAATCCAGACAATTCTTAATCCCGCACCGGATGTTTCCGGTATTTTCATCCACATCAAACCTTTCAGTTCCAACCCCAATAAGGTTATACTTTATATCTGGAATATCTGCATGATTCTTAGCCGCAATTTTTGTGATTAGTTCACCCTCTCCAATATCTTCAGGAATGGCGACGCGATAAACAGTATTGTTAAAAATAGGAAGGATTTTAGGACTTGAATTCACTTCGATAGGAATGTTGAGTTTTGAAACCAAATGGTCATTTTGATAAGCCCCAATTTCCAAGTCAAATGCAGAGCCTGGCTGAAGGAGAGAAATATTGAGAACTTCTAAAGTAATTATACACTTTGATTGAATAAGTGGATTTTGTCCAGTTGGAGTGACAAAGGAAAACACTTTGTCGACGGGAACAGGACTTTCTAAACTCCAGTCAAAACGGAGCGTGAATTGGGAATTGGAGAAATCAACGTCTTCATCTTCGACTTGGGCTTGGAAATCAGGAAATGTCCAAGATTCGTGAGGGTTGTAAGGAACTCTGAGGACTTTGGGAAAGGTCGGAGGCGTAAAGGATGGGAGGTGGTCATCCAAATCTTCAACCATGACTGCGACACCTATTCTGGTAATCAGAGTTGGTTCTGTGTCTTGAGGACCAAGAGGATACTCTCGAGCTTCCAACTGTAGTTCGTAAACACCTAATTATGCAAATTGTGAAAAAATTGGAATTAAGGTTCTGCGCGTGTGTTATCTGGTATTTACTGGAAAACAACCAAATTAAGCGTTCAATTTTAATAGCAGTTTGAAACCTTTTAAATTCGTTTACCTAAATTCTCTCTGACGAAATCATTTTCAGCATCCAGAATATTATCAGAGGTCTCAATAATTGCAGAAAATGTTCCAGTAAAGGAATCTCGTTTGATGTCGTTCAACCGGAAGTAATTATTCTGAGCATCATCAATCAGTCGCAATTGAACATCTCTGGGATTTCCCGTGTCCCCATCTTGGACAGAAATAAATCCAACTTTCGTTCCTGGTGCAGAGTTCTCCTTGACTGTAAACACGTAGGGACCACCAAAGAATTTTGGGGCCTGATCTTGCGTATCGGTAACAGTAATTGCAACTAGAGCAGTCGCAATATTGTCACCATCATTGGCTCTCAAAGTCATTGCAAAAGAAGAATGCGTTTCATAATCAAGTGGAGCTGCGAGTGTAATTATTCCGACATAGTTTCCGTCTGCAATTTCCTCAGCTGACACGCTAAACATTTTGCAAGCTATGGGCGACTCATCGGCAGCACATGTTAGTGAAATTTGAGCATTGTGACCAAAATCTTCATCGGTTATGACTGAATAAATAAAGGATTGATTCATTAGTGCCAAAATTGCCAAGCTATATTCTAACCAGCCAAATAATAGATGTACCGATTTCGGAGAATACGGTAGATCCAACTTGAGCTTTTTCAGATACTTTAAAAGAATACGGCCTTTTCTGAAAAATTGGGCTGTTCAAATAATATTCAAAAACAATTTAAAAATATTTCATAACAAACTCTGCATTTCGAGTTTGAGCTTAAGTTCACCTGTTATCATTGCGGTCCGTAATTAAAATTTCTCGGCGAAGTGAAATTGTTTCTGGTTCTCCACCTTGACCATCATCTAAAAAAATCATTCCATTGAGGAAAGTTTCCCGTGCAAAGTAAAGAGTATTTTGTGCATGCAATTTCTCATTATTCGCATTCGCACACAACATCATTTTGAAAATTTACATTGCAAATAGGTCATAAAGGTTGAAATTAGTCATTTCGTATTCGTAATTAAGGTTTTAAAATTCACTTTCAACGGATACAATGCAAGAGGGTGGGAAAATCAACATTTTTAGAAGCTAACCAGTTAGGCTGATGATAACATCGATGGATGCCTCAGTCTCACGATCCAATTGCTTGATGAGTGTTAAATCCCCAGTTTTCTTGTTCACACGCATATATTCTCCACTAATACTATAAGCCAATTCTCCATTTTCTGGGTCAGTACCTTTCAGTCTACAAATGAGGGATTGTAATTATAAATAAATATTAGTGCAGTGTGACTTTCTAAAATCAATTTGCCCAGCTCATGCTACTTCTACTTTCTTAAAAGTCAAATGCGAAATTAGCACAAACGTTTTATCCATTCCAGAAATCCTCGAATCCGTGTTTTAATTTGAAGTTCTTCAGCTTCGTTATGCTAAACGCTAACAACACGACATTTCCAGACGAAATTTATTTTATCAAAGCTTTCCAGCACATATTTGCAGTGTGCAGTTAAAATTTTTGGAAAATTGTAATCTCGAGCTTTCATATAAAAAGCGTTTATAATGTTGCAAATGCAATTCATAGATTATATCAGAAACAAAATAGATTTTTGTTCTCCTTTTGGGCTATTCTTTTCACTCGATTTTTGCTAGACAACTTGATTTTGCGGTATTGCTAAATTCATTTTGCAATTTTGCGTTTTTTTCTCTTGTTCATCATACAACATTTTCCAGAACTATTCGAATTACTATTCGTTCGTCAGAACTATTCGTTTGTCGAATTTACAACTTACCTATAAACAACAGTTCCGACTGTCGTATCTTCCGGAATAGAAAACCGACTCAGGTCACCGCCCGGTAAAAAGGATGGTCGCAAGTTGGGTCCATGTTCTGAAAATGTTCCTCCAACCAAAAATACTAAGAATATTCCAACTAATCGGTTCTGCATTCTCACATCAGAATCAACGAACAACTGCACTTGCAAATGTTTATCCTAAATGTATTTGACTAGCCCGTAATTGCATAACTTATTGCAATGAATTTTCACTGCAGACGTCACAAATCATATAAATTATTGATACAATGCTTTTAGTTTGTATCGCCAAAGCAAACGTACTATTTTATGAATTAAATTGTTTGGAAATTGTAAAAATGAATTGCACAGATATTTTGACACTTAATATTTGGTGTTTGCTGCAAAATGTGCACTTTTGGTCGTGTGTATTGAGGCAGTCAAAAAATGTAACGGTGTGTTGTGTTCAACGCAGTGTAATTGACCTAAAGCTTAAAATCTTGGCATTTGGACTTGGAGTGCTGTGGAATGGAGCTTCTTCATTCTCTTTCTTCTCAAGTGTTAAAATCAACCTGTGAAGAATTTCACCTCAGGCTACGACTTACCGTACCGGAATCACTTTTTAATCAAGTGTGTAGAAATTACGACTGCAAAGCAGCAAGCAAGTGTCATGCAAACACTTTGGATGCAATCAAATTTTGCAAATATTTTATTTTTAGTCTTAAAATCAAATGCCACACACACCGGTGGTTAGTTGGCTAATTCATTAATTTGTTGCAAGTCTGTAGGGATTGCTTAACAGTTTAGCGCAGAGGGTTGGCTAGTTTTAATTTAGTGATTCAATGAAATCGGGAGGTCATTTGAAACTATGTCAGCAATTTCTGTTTTGCTTAATCTTCTGCACGAATTTGAAATTTTTAGAACAAGCACAGAAATTCTAAAATTGCTTTTAAGATAGTGTTAGTCTCAAATAGCTCAGACAACTTTCGAATAGAATTTAGAAATAGTGTGAAGCGAATGGGACGGCTTGTTGATTTTGAAGCTTTACCACACCATAATTACAACTTGAAAATTGTAAGAATTTGTTCTATATTTAAACTGAATGCAGTAAGTTAATTCCACAATGTTGATGATGTTTTTCAAATAAAAAATGCAAACGTGACTCGCACGAACCATTCTGCCGATTGCAGAATAAATTCATGAGCTTGCGAAATTCCATGAGTCAATTTCAGTAGTATTATTATTTGTGGACCATTCGTGAATAGGAAAGTTCTCAACTTGCAAAATTCGGAAAATTTTGTTATTTGAATGATTCGTGAATTTTAAACAAATGAGTTTAGAGCGATAAGCGTGCAATTCATATGACAACCTCTAAATGGCTTGATTTTTTGATTGTTTGTAGAATGCGCTTAGCGCTTGCCAAGGTTTTTAACATTCTAACATTTGCATGAAAACCTTTTCTCGATTGACCAAATTCGTGATTTGTGCGCTTTTTTGAACTAGAGTTCACCAAATTAATTCAGTACTAGTAATTTAGATTTCATTAGGATCGTCCGAAAGCAATCGGAAAACATGTTTAACTTGAATTGGTGCCGTAACATATGTCATGAAGGTAAAAAAAAAATTAGAGCATATATTTTAAATGCTCCAGCAGTCTTGTAAATCGTGTAATTTTTAAAAAAGGAAATGACGACGGGACAATATCTGGAAAGGAAAGAATAATCAAGGGTTCAGAGGCCGTACCGTTGCATGAATATTTGCATCAGAATATTTACATCAAAAAAACTATCAATCCAGCAAAACCTGCCGTTATTTTCAGCGAGAGAATTCTAACATTTAGTGAATTGGACTACTTTTCATCAGCCCTTGCCGTCGAACTAAAATTGAGAATTGATACAAACATGGAGAATTATAATCCGGAGCGAGATTTTATCATCGCCATTTGTTTACCACCATCAGAAAAATTTGTCTGCCTCATCTTTGCAATCCATAAATTAGGAGCAGCCTATCTCCCTCTGGAACCCAGTTATCCTGAAGACATTACTTTCTCAATTATCGAGCGATTTCATCCTCTCATGATCGTCAGTGATGAAAACGGGCCATTCTTTACAAAATTTGACACAACCAACTTTAATCATCTTTGTACCATTCTGACTTTGGAAGATGTTTGGCTAGGCATGAATTTGTCAAACCTCAGCTTGCACATGAACCCTACTATTGTGACTCCGTTAGAAGCATTGGATACTTCGATACCCTTGATAGAACGTCCTGCAGTTATTTTGCAAACGACGGACATTAGCAGTGATCCGAGGGGTGTTCGAATATCACATTTATCCATTCTCAACCAATTGAATTGGAGCTGGAGAGTCATTCCATTTCACAAACAAGGGGCTAGCCTTTTGACTGTCCCAGTCTCTGTGGTAGCGTCTCTGAACCAAATTTTTGCTCCGCTCCTCAAAGGCGTGACCCTTCATATTTTGGCCAGGAGAGAAGAACTAGAAATGGACTCTGTCATTCGAAGAATTGGAGAGAAGAAAATCACTCGAATTTATCTTTCGTCGGAATTACTGAGAGATTTCCTCAATGAATGCTACAGTATTGGACCGGAAGAGATTTACAAATTACTTCCTATGCTAACTCATGTCATTTGCCAAGGCGAGGTCATGCCCAAGAGCTTAGCACATTTGTTTTTCAACGTTTTTCCACATCACAAAACCCTTACGAATACAATAGGATGCACGGAACTTTCTGGGGATGTTATTCTTGAAACTTTTAGCTCTGAGAGTGACATTGAGATTAAAACTTTTCAGAGACGCGTCGCATTCGGTCAGTTACTAAATCTGATGTATTTGGATTTCATTTACTTTAATTTCATACTTTGAAATTTGTAGGGAAATGTATAGACAACACCACAATCTACATTAAAGGAATTGGGAACGAAACACTGGATGAATGGAATCAAGGCGAAATTTGCGTTTCGGGTTGTCCAGTTTCGATGGGTTACGTTAACGAAAATGACCAGCTCGAACACTCATTCGTCGGAAACGACGATAGGCGGCAGAGCAAATGTAAGCAATAAATTAGTTATAATATTTGGTTTGCAATTTTTTTAGTATAAAAGATTTGTTGTAATCGTATTCAGATCACACACAATTGTACCGGACAGGATTTTACGGTCGCATGGTTCGATGTTACGACGATCGACTTCGACTTTACGTTGAAGGGCGCGGAGATGAGATCATTCGGCAACAGGGATATGAATTTAATGTTGACGATGTGAGGAATATTATAGGCAGAGTTTCGACTGTTCATTTTATGGAGGCCGTAATATTTCATCAGGGATGTATGGATCAGGTAAAATGAATCGGCTCAATTTACACCGAAAATCTGCTTCAAAAACAGCAACAATATCCAAACTAATTTAATTGGTTCAGGCAGTAGTCGCGTTTGTAGTTCCATTCGAAAATGATCCGGTCACAGTTGCAGAACTCGATTTTGATCTGAGGGTCTGTTTGCCCGATTTTATGATACCTGAAATCCAAATTGTCGAATCTTTGCCTTTGGCGCTAAATAAAACTAGGATCGATACTTCTGCACTAATCAAGATGTACCAAGAAGCCAGGGAACCAAGTATGCTTGCTCCAGAATTTATATGTTTCCAAAATCATAAGAATATCTTAGAATATGACGCTTAGCAATTTTTCGTTGTCATTAGATGACGAAGTTTGGACAAATTTGGTGATGCAAAATATAGAAATATATGAAGCTTCCAAGGTGTTAATGAAGGGAATGTTCAAGTTTTGCTCGTCGGACGTAAAGACGATCGTAGCCAACATGGATTTGACCATCTTTGATTTGGGAGTTACTTCAATGAATATCGTTTGCTTGAATTCATACCTCATTTCAAATGGCTATGAAATTCGTAAGGCCAACATTAGAAGATGAAGGAATTTGGAATTTGTATAAGAACCTAATTAATGCAAAAATTCTTTTTGAAGATTTACGAGAATTGCTAGCTCCAATGTCAATTCATGAAGTGATACATTTTATGGCTGGGAGAAAAGAAGGAAAAGGAAAACGAAGATCCAGCAATTTGGTTGCTCTTACACAAGAAGTCAAAGAGGAATTTGTGGTGAAAGTTTTGGACTATTCACGTTCAAAAGAAGCCTTTCGGTCTGAACGAAATAATAAGAAATATTTATTTTGTATTCAATGTTCGCTGATTTTTCTTGTGCAAAACTTCAGACTAATCGCAACAGCCTACACTGAGAAAGGCGAATTGGAAAGTTACAATCTAGTCAGACCAGCCGAATTCCACGATTTCCTATCTTATTACTATAATGCATATAAGGAACAAAGTATTTGCTTTTTTGTGACTCAGAAGCCTTACGATGACATTGTTGCTGTCTGCTTAGCCCATGACTTTTTCACGGATTTTAACATCAAAATGAACGGACCTCTAATGTACATCATTGATATTGAACAAGAAATTAAAGGTGGCAATCTGTGAGTACAACAATCATAAACAGATCGTTCCTCCTTGTCAACGAATCCTGACTTTTGAGAAGGACTCTTTGCTATATATTCTTGAATCATTTTCCAATTTGCAAAACTAGTGCAAAACTTCCGCACAAGAGAAACAAAATTCTTGAGTTATTCATGGTGGCAACTCATCAGAGAATGACTTCAGCAGAAAACGTTCAACTCACCCTTCTGATTATGGGAGAATTGGTTCATTTTGCAGAAAGGGAGAACTTTACTCATATCTATGTCAATACAACAAATCAATTTATCAAGGCGAGTTTTGCTGCTTGCTCGAAAAACTTTACCGGTTTCTAATGAGAGCTCTGCAAATAACTTTTTGGTTATGAATAATTTTAGGATCTCTGCACACAAATACTTGGATACACAGTCATTGACGACTTTCCAGTGCGAGACTTTATCCAGAAAGATGGGTTCAGGCCATTTCGGTTGGCCCCCACCACGACTTGCATAACATCGCTTTGTTGCCGATTGGCTACCGTCGAAGATATACGAGCTCAGCACAAGCATCGCGAAGAAAAAGATAATGAATCCAAGAAATCGAAACAAAGTGGAGATGGAAAAAAGTGAATCAATCAAGCGTAGGACTGAATAATTTTATTGTTGTTGCCATGTGATGTCCAAATTTGGTGTTGAAATCAGTAAACAACTTAAATTTGCACTCGCTTAGTTCGAGTTACTTTTGATTTGTAGCGACATCACGGCGTTTATTTGCCCACCGTTCTTTTGGACCTTAGAATATATTGTATGTTTAAATTATTTACTACTCTAAGTTTAAGATAGTCTTTGGACCATTAGAAAAAGTGAATTTTTAATCTCGAGTTCAACATTATGAATCAACTAATGGACAAAATATGCTGCTGCTTTCCTTATGGACGAGGGGACCTTTTGGGTTAGCACAGATTTCCGATCAAAAGTTATTAAATAGCCTAAGATTTTAAATCTCCTTATATGAATTACACAAAAAACAACATTGATGTGGTCAAATACAAAATACGAAAATATCTTGCTCAGAACAGGTATTTTCGGTGATGCGAGTATAATGAAAGGAAGATCTCTCAAAATTCCAAGGACTCTATCTGTGACAGATTATTTTTCAAGATGTATTTCAACTGGCGCAATCAAGGGTGATACACGGGCAATCATTCGTGACGGTTGTGCTAATTATACTTTTGACCAACTAGAAGACAAATCTACGCGTCTGGCGAAAGCAATTAAAGAGGAATTGGACGTATCTGAATGGACTTGCAACAACAACGACGGAGATCTGGTCAGACTCAAACATAAGATAAACCCATAAATTGTTGCCAATTGTCGTAATTAAAATACAATTAGCAATATAATTTTTTAAATTGAATTTTAGGTCATAGCTTTTTGTCTCGGAAATACAGAAGTCATGATAGTTACAATTTTTGCAATAATGAAAGTAGGAGCAGCTTACTTGCCAGTGGATCCCTTAACCCCTGAAGAATATTTAGTTCGGATTGTTGCTGCAGTTCAACCGATTCTTATTATCACCGAATCCCACGATCCGATTGTATCCCGTTTCGCAACAGTTGCTCATGTCGTTAAAATTGTAACGATTAATAGTTTACTCGAAAAAGCCATTAGAATTCCAAGAGATCTCAACGATGTTGTTCAACTGGAAAACGAGCTAAAGAGCTGGCAAAGAACTGCTGCTATTTACTACACTTCTGGAGCGGGTGGGCGGCGAAGAGGTGTCCGAATCAATCATTTGTGAGAGCCCTAAAAGTTTTTAACATTTGACATTTTTATTTTATTTTAAAAACGCGGACGAAATTCCATAACGTTTCAGAGGAATTCTAAATCGTGTGATGTGGCAATGGGATGTGATTCCTTATGAAGATGATGACATTGCATGTCTGCTATCGCAAACTGTAATTCACACTTCAATCCCAGACATTTTTGCTCCATTGTTGAACGGAATTCCACTGGTCATCCTGAATCGAGCCAGTATCCCCAAAGTTGACTTTTTAATCGAGAATATAGTTGAGCAAGGTGTGACACGTATCACTGTGAGTTCAGTATTGTTGACCGGAGTCGTGACAGAGATCGAACATTCTGCAAACCCAAATTTGCTAGCGACCCAATTGGGAGTTGTTCGATCATGGATTTGTTGTGGGGACATGTTGACCAAAGATTTGTGCCAGCGATTTTTTTCAGCATTAGTTCAACCAGGCCAAGGAGTTCGTGAAGTTAATGGCAAAGGGATTCCGAAATTAGTTCACATTTATGGAACAACAGAGACGACTGCAGATGCTACGTTTGAACTTTTTTACAATGAAGACGATGTGCGTGAAAAATCCATGGACTACCAAGCTCCGTTTGGGATTCCGATTTCAAATACAATGGTTTATATATTGGCTGACACTCAGAATATTTTACATATGGATGAAATTGGAGAGATAGCCATTAGTGGGCAATGCTTGGCCAGTGGATACATCTCAAATGACATAGCGTCAAGATTTTTGCCAAATCACTGGGCCAAGTCAAAGGGTAAATTAGTTTTTAGATTTTTAGAAAGCAACTCAACCAGTTGTGTGTTATGGCGAGCAGTTGACCTAATTTGCTTTCCACAGATTTCTCTTTATTGTTTCGTACTGGTGACTTGGGTAGAATTTCAGAAGACCCGAAAGGAGTCCGTCGGCTTTACCATGAGGGACGATGCAGGTCAATTATCAAAGTAGCTGGAAGGAAAGTAGACTTGAACACTGTGGCTCGTGTTATCAGAACAACTGATTTGGTTGACGATGTTGAAATATTGGTTTACCATCCTGAGCGCGATGACCAGGTCATTTTATAACCAAATTTTGTGCATTAAATATGTGATATATACTCAGCATTAAAATTTAAAATACTGAACATATTGCAGGTGATTGTAGCTGCGACAGTGCTGAAGGATGGCGTTGTTGCTCCCGACATCACTCACGCCATTCTAGACCAAGTTGAGCAAATTTGCATTCCAGAAATTTATCCAGTTGTTAGTATTCCTGTTTTGACTGATGGCCGCATGGACAGGCATAAACTTATGCATAATTACAAAATGTCCAGAAACATTTGTAAGTTCAAGTGGCACCACGGCCAATTCCTAAAAGTTAAAGGTGTCAAATTTTTCTGAATTGATGACAGCAAATCTATTGGACTGGAATACTCTGCTAAATCTACCCCCTGAACAAATTAAAACCGGTAAAACACTTTGCGAAATTGTGGCTCTCAGCATTGGCGTTTCAACTAGATTTGTGGTAGACAATTTCGAAGACTCCTTTTGGCATTTGGGAGGAAACTCTACAAATGTTGTTTTGGCTGTGTCCAGACTACGAGGAAAAGAATATCGAATATGTGAGAAAAATACAATTTTCAAGAGAGTTGGCAAATCTTTTTAATTAATTTGGCAAATTTCGCTCCTTACAGCCCTGGAGGGATTTATTTCTGCTGAATTCCTTCCGGCGATTGTAAAGCTCATGGTTGAATCCCAGAATCGAAGATCGGATCCAGGAATTCAGTTTCTGGAAAAAACCCAGGTCAAGTATGCAGTTCTGCCAATGCAGGAAGTTTATAAAGATGATGTCTTTACGTAAGTAGTTAATGAATCCTAAACAACGTCTTAAATGTGAATAATTTCTTCGAAAAATGATCGTGTGTAGACTCATCTGCAAGTCGTATTTGGCAAAAGGCAGATTCGCGTCGTTCTTGACCGGAACTTTCGAAGATTTCCATGAATTCATGGCACAAATTTGGACAGGTGTTCTGAAGCAGAATTTGTCGTAAGTAGCACAGCCAGATGTATTTATTAGCAGATAGCAGACTGCGAGATTGTCTTACTTGAAAATGTTATCCCAAATTCTTGAGTGAAAAAAAAATCTAATTTGACTATTCAATCCACCAGAATTGTTGTGCAAAACAAAGAGACAGAGGAAATTGTAGCTGCTTCAATTAATATTGACGCAAACACAAAACCATTGTACAAAACGATTTCAAAATCTATCAAGCCTACGTTTGATGTTTTCGAGAAATGTGCCGAAAATGCAAAGTAAGCTTGGACAAATTTTGTTTAGTCGATTGGAGATTTGAAATCTGCTAAACTGCATGATTTGCTTCAGAGTACGTTTGACACTTTCAACTGGAAAATTAATTCAGCCTTTCATGATGGGAACGAGTGAAAATATGACGCCTGGAGAAAATGCTCTTTTAATTAATCTTTTATTGAAAGAAACGATTGAGAAGGGCTTACGTGAGTCGTTCACTCACATTTTCATAATCAGTGGCTCGACCCTCATGCGAGTGAGTGAATTTATCGAACGCATGACATTTTAATATTACTGTTTAGGGACTAATTAATAGAAATTTATGTATTTTCTATAATTCAATTCAGCAAATGTGCCGGAATGTGCTCAAATGTGACGTACTTTTAGAACTCCCCGTCAATACATTCGTTGCAGCCGACAACACAAAACCCTTTAACTTTGCTGGGAATTACTACGCTGTTTCGGTATATTCAAAAAGTCTAAAAGACTTGAGGCTTCAAAAATAAGTATTTAGATCAGTACGTTTGAAGTGCCAATTGGATACAAACTAGTCCTAACTTCCAAGCACAGGATTAAGAAATCGAATAGAAAATGTGCGGATTAAATGCTTTTATAGCATTCCGTGAGAGTGGGAGACTGTGACTAGCAATTTTTCATTTATGTATTGAAATTTTGACTTTTGAACCTAAACCTTCAATATTTATGAAAGTAAACAAATATTACGCTTTTGAGTTTGTTTTTATTGGGCATGTGAGTCCATACCATTTATTTCATTTTAAATCAAAAAATATACAACGTATTAATATATTATCACATAAATTTTGCATGCTTTCACTTAAAAAATAATCACTTTTAAGAATTTTGTTCGGACAGTTTCGAATTTCAAATGGTTGACGGAATTTGTAACCAATCCAAAGGTGTGATGGCAGATTGTTCTGATTGAAAGACTTTATTAAGTAGATTAATTCCGTTAACTAGCGTTAGCAATGGAGTTTTGAATTGAGCAAATCAAGGAGCGAACTCAAAAATGATACAAGGGCAAGCATGCAGCATGCAATTCATTTATTACATTCTGACTCGACTGCCTGAAAAAAGAATGGCCACGAAATTAAAGTTAAAACCGAAGGAAGGCTGGCATGTCTTTTCCTACTCTTTTTTTCAAGTTTACCAATTTGCTCATAAGTCTTTGCCGACGAGGGTCCTCTGTGACAGCAGGTTCTAAAATATCTTTCTGATCTGTTTGAAGCGAAGAATTGCATTTAGCGGGACTTACCCTTTGAGTTTGTACTTTGTTTGCTTCTAATAGCTTGATATCACAATCTTCTGAAGATATGGCTTTTTCCACCGCTTCGATTGACTTCTTTGAAACATTGACTTCTTCGGGGTCGAGTTCAACCCCCTTAGGAAGTCGACGAGTTATGATTGAGCTGACTGGATTTGCGTCTGGTTCAGCTCTAAAGTATCTGGCTGTTGGGCCTGCCGTCTCTTCTGGTAAATTGGCCAATTGCTTTTGTTGTTGCCTCTTGAAACTGAAAGTTGATCTTGTAGCCAGAAACTTTATTCGTTGCTATTTATCAGTTTAATTGTTTCAAAAAAATACATGAAAAAAATCTCTTTTGAATTGACCGTATTGTATAAAAGTGTATTTTAAGGCGAATACCCGCTGCTGTTTCCATGCTGCTTTAAGGCGAATTGCTCTGGGGTCGTTAGGGTCATGAAGGTATGGACAGGTTGGGCGAAAGCACTTGCCGGTTTTGAAATAATGACACTTCTGAACATTTGCAGGGATTTTATCACTATTTAGAAATAATTCTCAGTTAACAGTTATTGTGCACTATTTGATTTGAAGTAGACTGAATGATATAATTTACGTTGGAATTGTTGAAAGACCATGGAAAAAAGGGCACGTTGTATGTTTTCGCCTGCAGTACCCAAAATTCCTCAAGAAATAACAAACCCTGTTTTTTCTTTTTTCTCCTGCTAATGTATTGATTGATTTCTGCAAAACTCGACTGAAATATCCTCGAATTTAATTTTGAAATACTAACAAATTATAGGGTAAATTATGAGGAGTCTTAACGTTTTCGTACTTAGCCATTCGATGGGACTGCGACATCGGTTTATCAACATTTTGGAAATTGGACAAAGTTGCTGAGCTTGTCCGAATTCGTTTCAAACTCCTGCCAGCATTTACGCTCAAATACTTTGCTCCATCGATTCGAAGGACTTGACGAGAACCTTAACAAAGAATTTCTAAACTAGTAAGGTGAACAAAACCAATGTCTGGGTGGGTTTCGAATACCTTTTTCACGCCTGGCTAAGTAAGAATTTGCATTTGAAACTTTCCTAGTTTCGGGTTTCCCTTGACTTGCATTGGGATTCGATTTAAGCTTCCTGATTGAATACTTCTTAATGCTGTACTTCCGGGAGGGAACAACCAGATCATTCCGGTGATTCGTTAAGCTCAGCAATGAACTCAGATTACTACTACCAGAGTTTTTTCTGACCAAATTTGAACTCGTAGCAGGTGAACTGTTTTTTGACGATTTTCTTTCTCTCCTATCTACTTTATAATTGGAAATTTTAGACACTAGAGGAACGCTAACGCTCTCTGATTTTGAAACACTTCCTGAGTGTGAAACCCATTTGTAGCGCTGGGAATGTGCATTTGAAACTTTTTTGACTTCTGCCGAGTTTTTGGTAATATTGGAATTCTTTCCGCTATTATTATTACCACTCTCTACAAGAGCTAATACTGCTGCTGGTGAAAGTGGTCTCAACCCTTCTAAGTTTGATGAAAATCGAGAATTTAGTGTTTCTGGCCTTAAAATTGTTTGTCGTTTTGGGTAGATCTGAGAATAGTTTTTTTCATTCCGTTGTAGATTTGTCTTTATCCCATGAGGCTCCTTTCCAAGCAAATCTGGTAAATAAAATAAATACAAATAAATTAACACTGTGCTTGGAAAATAAAAACGAACGTTTTAGTGTTAGCTTAGTTTAGCCTGGCTGTAAAGGCCTTTACTCAAACATGAGTTGTGAGGATCCAAGAATGTGATTATGCCTACAAATGGGCTGAATCCTTAATGGACTTAATTGTCCATTGTCTGACACTAAATGCTTAATTAGCTAGAAATGGTTGATAGAAACTTCTGGAAGATTATTTCAACAGTCACGAAGCGGTCTGGTGCGGACATAGTTTCTTCCTAAACTAAAATTAATTGGTCAATTTAAAGAGAAAAGATCCATAACTTGAACTTACTTGTAAGGAGAGCAATTTCGCTGAGCAAGTCCTTTTTGTCAACCATTGTTGATGGCTGGTTTTAAATTTCTTCTTCTGGTTAATTATCTTTTGTTTCTTCTTTGAATTCCCAAAGATAACCTAAATTTTTATGTTTAATTTTTCTATATATTTCTAAACATGCGTAGAACGTTTAGACATTACATAAATATAACTTTAGATAACTTTAAGAAAATCACTGAGACCCTATCTTATGTACAAGAAAATCTCGATTTTCCTAAAGTACAGGATCGAGCAGCAGCTGGAGGAATTTTAATCGTAGAGGTGAAACTTGAGCAATTCTAATGCCCAAGAATGCCAAATGCACAACTGATATGGTTTCGTAATCAAGAATAATTACGTCACATTGAAATTCTGTCACACTCTCTGAATGACTAAATTCTCGATTTCTGATGTTACACAATGCATTCAATGCACAGCACACAGCAGCACACAACACAAGCAAGTAATCTGGTCCAAACAGTAAACAGGAACTAATAAATTACTTGTATTAAAAATTTAATTAATATTTTTTTATTTGAGTCAATAAAATTGTTGTGCCTGGTGGCCAAATAAAGGAGTTGAGAACAATCAACTCGTCCCGGGCAACACATTTGCCCACTTGGTGACTTTGCCCTTTCACAATTTACATTGAGAAAGGGTTTTTAAGAAAGTAACCCATTGATTGAAGCAGGACACAAAATGTGTGCATTCTGCATTGATATAATTCATGGAAATGACCAGAGTACTTGACTAACTTTAAGTAGAATACTCTGGGAGATGACATTAAAAATCAAGCAAAGCAAAGCAAATTTTCAAATTTTAATTTAGAAATTGTACAGCATTTGTTTTGTAAAATTGTACTCGCATTTTTGTTAAGATTTTTGCATCCGTCAAGGCAAATTCTGTTCTTCAACGATTTGAGATACAGTCCACTGCACTGCAAGCTGGATTTGTTTCGTATTCCAATTTTGCTCTAATTTCAGTCTCAATTGTATTTTATTCCACAAATTAAACCACGCTCAGTAGAAGACTACTGTAGATTAGGGACTGCAAGTCAAGTAAACAATAATGCCAACCGTCTTGGTTAACAAAATTTTAAATTGCTAAGTTTTCGGAAGCTAAGGAATTCGAAATTGCAAATTTAGCGTAGAACTCCGACATACTAACTGATGTACTAACTAGTATGTTTATAATGTGTGAAGATTCTTGATCTAGAATTAAATTTTTTTTCATAGCAATTATTATATTTCTTTCTGGATGGCCGCGCCTCTTGCTAATTACATTAAGTGAAACCTTCAAAATGTGATTGTTCAAATTCATCTCCTTTTTTTTTTGTTTATTCGATACTCCAATTAGTTAAAGCTAAAATACAAAATCACACACATTACAATATCGCCAATCAGCAAACCGTCACAAAAATGGGAAAACAGCACCAATCATCTCCTATCTTATCGTGGTCGGCAAAGTCGGCATGCTTATAAACCAATTCACTATGTCAAAATTTTGATTTTATTCCTAGCAGAGCAATTTCAACTTTGAAAGTTGACAAAATTTAATCCATCGCACCGTACCAATTTTCTCAAAGTGCGCGTGCGGTGCAGTTCTCCCCTCAAACCAAGACATTTTAACAAAATTATGCTTTGTAATAATTCTAACAATTTAATGTATCAAAATTTTGCCCAAGCTTTAAGGGACATGCAATAGATATCATTTTGCGTGCAAAATAAATTTGTAAAAAAATTGTATTTAACTCTCTCATCAAATTATTTAATATGTTGAAAAACGAAAATTCTTTGCTTTGTGATATAACTCCGAGTTCCGATCACGGTGTAGAAATTGGAACAATTGCGTGGTATTCTCTCATTCGTGACTGTAGGGAGGACTACATAAAACCACGGCCTACGTCACTAATTATTATTAACGAATGCAATTTTTGTATATCCTTGTCGTCAGCTCCAGGAAGGAAGACTGAAAGTAAGGCATTCTCAAGGAACGCTTTTTTCTCTCGCATGTGAAGACATTTATTTCCTGAACTGCAATGTGCTCTCAGAGTGCAGATTTGAGATAAAATCAGAAGAACAATGCCAAATCCAAACCCAACAATATGAACGTTCTTAATCATTTAGCGTGCAAACTAAACCAAACTGCACAAGATTCCACAGAGTACCGAGACTGAGACCTAACAGATCGCATATGTAATGAATGTACAAATCCACAAATGTAATAAAAAGTTGTATTCTGCTTCATTTTTTATACAGGTTCATACGGTCAGTCATTCCCAATCAGGTTTTCCACTTATAATATGTACAGTGCAATATACCTGAGCCGAAAATTTACAAGATGTAGCCCATAATTGAAGAAACAAGTTCAACCAACTCTCAGAATCTCTTCAGTTTTACAGACAATCAAAACTTTTGTTGTTGTCCTCAGACGCTTGCCTTTTGCGTTGTCCAATTTTTAATTAGCGAAAAATCAACGGGGTTCTTTGTTTCCTCGAAATGGTCGTTCCTCGCGAATAGCTCACAGTTGAACCTGGAATTTCCCAATTTTTAAATTATATTGACGATTTTATGTTTTATACAAACTCTATCAAAATGTTGAAATTATTTTATTTACACAATGCTCAACGCCCAAATTTACTCCGAAGTTTAGCCCTCGGTTACTCACATATTTTGAGCCGTTCGTATTCGTCTCCACTAATTGGGCACAAAGTGTTTCGTTGTAGTGCTGGTTTAAGGCGAGCCCAAAGTACGAGTGTAAAAGTTCAACCACAAGTGGAAATTGGTTTTGGCCATCAAACTTCACCGGATTTAGTGGCAATTGCTAGACAAGCTGAAGTTTTGCTGGGTAGCGAACGGTTTTCAGTGGAGAATAGTATGAGTTACAATTTTGGAGATTTTCGTGATATCGTTACTTTGTTTCTTTTTAAAGCTGCACATATTGATCATCCACTACTTCATCTGGCAAAGTAATTGAAGTTGAAATTATTAAAAGTTTTGACATAATTTGCATATGAGCATACGCAGTGAGCATTAATTATTATGCAAACTTTCTATCAAATGTAGAATCGTGGAATCCGAACCTAGTCAAACCTTAGATGGAACAGGACAAAATCCTTACGTTCTTTGGAGATCAATGATGGTAGTTTTGGCTACAGAAAGTTATAGCCAAACTCAACCAATGATAGACGCATCTTACGAAAAGCAAAAGATTGCAATGGACAGGTTTTAACTTTTTCTCGATTTTTTGACCTGACAAAATGTGCAAATTTTATACTCTGCATTAACATTGAACATTTACAACTTACAGGATCAGCCGAATGTCCAAAATAGTTGAAATTTCTCATGCAACCCAGCAAATTCACAAGAGAATTGTTGACATATCTGCCGTTACAGATCAAAATTCGCAACTTACTACTGCAGAACACCAGAACTACATTGAGAATTTGCATAAGGCAAATAAAGCCGCAACTCTTATTGGAGATTTGCTTTGGACGCAAAAATGCTTGCACATGGCTGCCCTCAATTCTAACATTGCAACTGGGCTTATTTGCCAATTTCTCATGGAATATTGCGAAAGTGAATTTGTTTTTGGAGTGAATACGGTGAAAGCTGAGCAATTCAATCATGATGCGTGGATTCAAAAATGTCAACTTGGGATTGGGTCTTTGATGGGAAATAGTATGAGCATCATGTTCTTGTTTTGTGGCCATGAAGATGAAGCCATGAGAAATCGAGGTTTTAAACTCGGTAGCCTAATGGGATTGACTTATCAAGTGAGAAGTGCTTACATATTTACATTTTTAGAAAATATTGGTATACTTTTTTTAAACGGTTTTGTTAATTATTCCTAGGCCTTTGATGATATTAAATATTTTGAAAGAAATGAGTTGGGACAACCAACTTGGTTAGATGTCGGAATGCTGCCAGTTGTATACAAGATTCAATCCGACCCCCAATTGCTCAACAAACCTTACAACGAAGTAAAAACAAAACACAAATAAAATATTCGAATGAAGTTTAAAAATGTTATTTTGGCTGGTTAAAGGTATTCCGAAAAGTGAAGGAAGACGGAAATAACATGGAGCAGGCCAAATCAACATTCCGCACTTTGCAGGCAGAAACTTTGAAATGTTTGGAAGAAATGAAACCATATGAAACTTCAGCAGAAGCTGGTTATATTCTAACAAGATTTTTACAAAGCCTGGAAGTTTAAGTTTAAGTTTTATGCCAACTTTGTGCCTAACCTAGTTTTATTCTCTGTAAGGAAAACCGACAAATGAAATAAAAACTCTGGTTTGAGTGGTTTGGTTCCTTTAAATGACAGCGAACAGCTTGAATTTATTCTGTGTACTTAGTATTTCATTATCTGTGTAACCATTACCTTTAGCCAGCGATCAAAAAGTGTACCTACCGATTCAGGATTTCGTAGACTTAATTAGCATCAAGATAATCAAGAATCATTCAAAATAAAACCTTTACTAATATTTTGACCAGAAAATGTAGATATTTTGTGACACTTTACTTTTTATATGATTCCATTTTGGTTTTGTAAAAGAAAGGATGTGAGAAGTGAGAACTGAGAACTTGAGAACGACAACGACAAGCGAATGCGACTACCAAATATGACACAGTATAGCACCGAAAACGAATTAATTTATGTCGACAGATGTGAATCTACAAAATAATGTTAGATCGTACTACAGCCTTACCTCAAAATGCCGCTGGTCGCATTTGGGAAAAAAAGTGCGATCAAATGAAGGGTAAAAAACATAGCGACAAGTTTATGACTAATAAATTGACTTATGCAACATGAAGTCTGGACTTATGACTTTTCATTGCAAGAAAAGATAATGAAGATCTTATATTCATCTATATTGAAGGAATTGAAACATGAATTTAGCTAAAGATTAGAATTCAAAAGACGTCAGATAGTTGTGGGATAGAGAGCAGAAAGTCTGGAAGTAAATGTCAAGTAGCAATCCCGCAATGCTATTATTAGATCAAGTGGACGAGTTTTTACAAACTAAATTGAAAATCTCCGAATGGAGAATACTCCTAGAAAAAGACAAAGTTGAATTTCTAAAACAAGTCACTCGAAATCATGTCAACAATATTTACTTCCAAGTAAGGGAAACAAATTGTGAAACATCTAATTCATAATTTTGTAATACTAAAATTTCTTCAATCGGCTCAATTTCTTCTTAGGGAATTTCAATTGCAGCCCAAAAGGCGTCCGAAAGAAGAAATCCAACTGTGAAGGACGTTATCCAAATTGGAATTAGTGGGATCGGTGGTTGCTGTTTACATTTGAATTATTTTATTCACTTGCTATTCAAAACATTAGGTTTTGAAACGTTTGTGACTGCAGCCTCTTGGTCACATTCACCGTTCATAGGAAGTCACTGTGTTACAATTGTTGTCATATCAGAGATTGAGAAATATATGATTGATGTTGGCTCGGGCATACCAAACTATGAAATAATACCGTTGCATAATTTACCATTTCGAGGGATCGGTGGCGGAATACCATTTGAGTTTCGCTACTCTGAAGGACTTTATCAGCGCTATCAATTAAAAGGGAGATTTTTTAAAGGAGATTTTGTAAGTTTTTTGATATTACGTTTCATAAGCCACCACTGCTCGCTTAGTTTCATTCGATCATGTTTTTTATTTTGTGCAGGAACAAGGAAAAACTGAAGAGTTGAAGTATTCATTCAACTTGCAGCCGAATTCGTTTGAGGATTTTGACAATAATATGAAAATATTATTTATGGATCAATCCAGATCATTTTTTCTCAAGAACACATTTATGTTTCGTCATTTTGAAGAGTGTGGAAAGACCAAATTTGTTATTATTTGGGGTACTGGAGTCGTAGAAGGTGACGACCGGACAAGACAAGTGGTCAACTACAAAAGTTATAAGGAACTTGGCCCTGCTATTAAAAAATATTTTCCAGAAATTAATGATAATGAATTGAAGTCTGCGCTGAAGTGTTTTGAAGATTTTGAGGCTAGCATTTATCCGTATGCTTAAAATCGCGTACAAAGTCAGATCATTGTTAAAAAAAAAGAATCGATAGACTCTCTGTTGTACTGTTGGAATACATAACGAGAGAACGAATGTTGAAAATATACTGTTCTTATTTCGATTAATTATGACTTTAATGAGCAAAATTTACACGTAATAACTTTGCTATTTCTGATTCATGTTTGCGACATCCCATCGCTACGTCCGTCATTTTACCACAAAAGTAGAACTTTAAGGAAGTTGACCAATAAAGCAGAAACGGGACAACTTGCTGGAAACAAGTAGTTGATATTAGCACTTTGACTGTATCTTGGGGAAGTAGCAGAGTTTGGAGAATCCTCCTGCGAAAAAAGGCACTCACCTCAGATTTCGCGATTTTAATAAACTCCAGGGAAGCCTCAAAATGAAGTACAGTGATTTTGAATTGTCACCTGGAGATCCAGCAACTGATAAAAGTAAGTTTGCTCAAAATGTTGCTAGAGCACTTCAACGAAACAAACATTTCAGATTTTTCCAGCAATCGCCTTAATTGCAGACAGGATTAAAAAAAATTAATTTTAGTTTAAAATTTTCTTCAAGTATACGATTATACATGGTATCCCCCAGTCGAACGGGTTCTAAATTCTAAATTTACAAAATTATAAATTCACAAAATTATAAATTCGGTGCCCAGAAGTAACTTTAGAGACTCACTGGATTTAAAGTATTTGAAAATACAATGGACAATAGAAAATTCAGTATTCGGAAGATCAAACCTTGCAAAGGGCAATGTATGGTTCGATTTTTATTTGCAATTTAAGAGCATTTTGATGAACGAAGCGTAAAGACTAGAATTCTGTAATTAGACGACGATGCGACCATAATCGCGAGTTGAATGGTTGAATCAGGTCATCGCTGACGATGAGCTAATTCTTGTTTAGTTTGAATGTCCTAAATAGCAAATTTCAGGAACTTCATATAAATTTTTCCAATGTTTTTACATTTTCGAGGAAAGCCTGCTAGGATTCATTACATAAATTCGACACATTTGTGGTCTTATGCTTTCCGTTCGCTAAATGCTACTGCTTCCTTCTATATTCCGGGAAAAGTAGTTATCGCTGTCAGATGGGAATTTCTTTCAATATATGCAATGTCTCTAAACTGTTGAACTAATGCTTAATTTAAAAAAAATTACAATCAGGCAAATTGAATCGGATTATGGAGGGAGACACGCGGTCTTTCCCAGGAAACGCTTCCCTCATGCAATACTTCCAGGTCGGATTTTCTGAAGGCCGTATTATCCCTGAACACCGTGCCTTAATTGAGGAAGAAAAGCACCACACCTTCAAAGATTTGGATGAAATTTCCAATAAACTTGCTCTTGTCATCCGGGAATTGCTTGGAGGCGATGATGTAGTGTCCGAAAATCCTGACAATGACATCGTTATTGGAGTTTGCATTCCTCCATCAGAGAAATTAATATTCACGCTTTTCGCCATCTTGAAACTGGGAGCAGCCTATCTCCCTTTTGACAATTCTTTTCCCGAAGATCGTGTCGTCAAGATTGTTGAAGGGGCTAAGCCGGTTATGATTATTTCTGATGCTCACACCCATACTATTTCGAAATTTGATCCCGTGGTCAGAACGACTAAAGTATTCAGCGTGGATCACTTACTTTCTTTGGCTGAGAAACAAGTTTGGGATGCAGATTCTGCTGTTGATCCACTTCCTGGCCCACCCGTTTTGGCAGAACGGGTTGCAATAGTTTTATACACAAGCGGAAGTTCTGGTGAACCAAAGGGCGTTCGATTGATCCACAGGTCCGTCTAATTGCGCAATGATACTATTTCACCTTATAACGTTTTTCAGAGTAATATTTGCTTTTATCTGATTTTGCAGAACTATAATGAATCGTCTAAGTTGGCAATGGCGCACATTTCCATACATAAATCATGAACGATGTTGCTTCAAAACTGCACTGACTTTTGTGGATTCAGTCTCGGAAATCTTTGGACCACTTTTGCTCGGGCACTGCGTAACAATTTTTGGAAAGTTGATTTCAACTCATCCAAATCTTTTCATCCAGCGCATAGCAGACAACAAGATCACAAGAGTTGTTCTTGTTCCCTCACTTTTAAGGGCTATTCTGAGCACTCTTGAAGTTCTTGGATTAACTGAGTCCCGAGAACTGATCAGCACTGTCCTCCTTTGGGTTTGCAGCGGGGAATCGTTATCAAAAGATTTGCTCACCGAGTTCTTTGAGAAATTTCCAACTGGAACAGTTCTTTGCAATTTTTACGGGAGCACGGAGATTATGGGTGACGTGACTTATGAGACGTTCGCGTCAATGCAAGACGTGAAAGACAAGTGCGAGACGATTCACGTTCCAATCGGTAAAAAACTTAAATTGACATTTCGCTTGAAACTTTTGTTTGTAAAAATGGTAACCAATGTCAGCTTATTCTAGGACGACCCACTTTCAACACCATCATCTATATTTTGGATGCAGACATGGAAGTTGTGCCTGAAGGTAATGCGAAAAAATAGATAGTGCGGATTCGTTTGTAGTAATTTGTTGAAATCAACATCGGATAACCTCTCTTCATGCTTTTCTGATAGGCGAAACAGGCGAAATTTTCGTGGCCGGCTACAATTTAGCAACCAGTTATGTCGGAACACCGAATTCCCCAAAATTCGTCAACAACCCTTACACTAATACCGCTGGTAAACAATAAATTAACATGTCGGTTTCACATTTGATGCTTATTATAAAGTGTTGGTTTATTTTAGGCTTCCATCGCTTATTCCGCACTGGCGACTTTGGAAGAATCTCAACACCTGGGTCTGCGATCAGAACTTTGTTTTACGAGGGACGCATCGACTCTCAAATAAAGATTCGAGGATTTCGTGTTGACATGAGTGAAATTGAAGCCGTCATCTGTTCAAAAGTCGAGTTGGTTGAAAAAGCCGTCGTCCTCTGCTACCATCCTGGAGCTTCGGATCAGGTCAAAATTCAGAAATAGTCAAGCTTCTATAAACCCTTTAACCAACATCTACCAAAACAAAATTTGCAGCAAGTTGTCGCATTTGTTCTTCCGAGGCCAGGCATTTCGAGAGGTCGCATTGATATGATGTTACGACTGAAATTCCGGAGTTATGAGATTCCAGACTTGCGAATCTTAACTGAAATTCCGCTTTTGGTAAATGGCAAGGTTGATCGCCAACGTCTCTTGACAAGCTACGAAGATGACCGAACCTCTTGTACGCATAAATTAGTTGATATGCAAGTTTAGATCGTTTATTTTACAAATATGTTCCATTTTAGCTACCCCTTACGACAAGTGGCACCTTCTCAATATTCCTGAGGAACTTTTAAAAGCTACCAAAGTATTTGTTGAAGTTATGTCGGGTAAGAAAAACGTTTCGGATTCGAACTGAACTCTGTGTGTCTGCGAAATAAAAATTAAATCTTCAGTATAACAAATCATTTATCTATGAAACATGAAGAAGTGACAGGGACATCCCAACACGATATTGTGGACGATTTGGATGATTCATTCTTTAATCTTGGAGGAACTTCACTTAACGCAATCACGGTTATCATGAAGCTTCGTGATCACAGATATCAAATTCGTAAGATTTGGGACTACTAAGAAGTTCAACGGGTCCTGAAATATATGCAAATATTTTTATATATTTTTAGCTATTGGCGATTTCATTTCGGCCAAGTCGATTCACGAAATCGTATCCAAAATGGAAATAATTTCTGTGACTACGGACACAACAACCGTTAGCAATGAAGCAAGAAAATTGTACATGCGGGAACCACTTAAAGCCGACCATCATGATAGCGTTACCGAGTACGTGGGCATTGTATTCATAATTTCAATATTATTGAGTTTAAAATATTGAGCAATTGTTTGGTTTCCAGAATTATTGCGAACAGTTTCTCTCATAAAGGGGATTTGGAAATGTACACTAATGCTACTCATGCCGAATTCGTTCATCTCATTCATTCAGTTTGGCATGATTTGGTAGAGTCAGGATACAGGTGTTGTGATAAGATAAAAATATACATACCAATTTGATGGAAAATTTTGTGCAAAATGCTAAGAAAATATATTCGTTCATTACTAGTTTTGTGATTCGCCGGAGAGACACCAAGAAATTGATTGGAGTTGCATTGAATTTTGATGTTTATGATGAACCCGAACGGCTCGACGCAGCACCGAGTATTCGATACGTTTTGGACTTTTTGGAACATATTGAAATTACTCAGCGGTAACTCAGAAATTATATCGAAATTTCCCATTTAGAAAACTATTAGATTTTCAAAAAATCAATTATATTCGAATCGAAACACCCGTGCACCAATGCACCAATCAATATTTGGTTACACCGTCAAATAACACCTGAATTTCTAAATAGTGAAAGATTGCCACAAGGAAAAAAGAAGCTGTGGCATTCATTCATGATGGGAACTCATGAAGATGTGGACGATTCTGAAAATGTTTTTGTGACAATTTTTATGGAAGAAGAAAATATTCGTTTAGCACAATATCACAAATTCATTGGCATACTGACCACAAATACAAATCCATTGACCCAGGTACATTATATTTTAGTGTGTTTTTGGAAAACAAAATTACATTCTTCCAAATCTTATAATTCTTCTAGCAAATTTGCCAAGAACTCCAAGGCTACGAAGTTCTTATGGAGTATACTGTTAATCAGTACGAGGCTCCCGATGGGACCAAACCATTCATGCTTGCTCCGGATTCACAAAAAGCTGTTTGTTGTTGGAAGAAATTGGACCATCTCAAAATGAGTCAGTAGACGATATACTTTTTAGTCTCCAGGGGACAACCTGGTCCAGCAAGACAAATCTACAACAATAATTTAAACCAATCTTTTCCTGCACTATTCTTTCAAAGATTCTTTGCACATTACTCAAAATTAATTGAGAAAAGTTTGCAATGAAAATAAATTCAACTCAATGCACTCAAAATTCTAGAAACATTATATGTGTTTTCAATTTTTAATTTATTTTGTACCAATAACCGGCGTACAACGTAGAAGGCTGTTCGAACGTATGCTTACAAAAATTAAGTTGTTTCGCGATAACTAACTATTAATATCACTGCTGACACTTTCAAGTAAAAATATTTTAAAACATTACGAATTGTGCATCAGGAGAACGCTTGGGATGTAAATTGAAATTTAGTAGTTAAACATATCTATTTGGATGTACTTGAGCTGGCAACTGACGAATCTTGGGAATCTGCAAAGGAGAAATTTGAAGGTTTCAAAAATGTCAATAAATCGAATAGCCAAACCCGCAATATTATGCCAGAAATTATGTATTGCACTAATAATTATTGCTGCTACCTTTATAAACTAGCTCAAGGCAGGAAGTAATAGTTTTAACATCCGCTTCAATGGCTTTGGCCCAACTTTGAACATGACCAAGCTCTTTTAAAGCTGTGTTAAAATTGTCAATCAACGAAAGCCATTGCTGAGTTTGTTTTGCAAATTGTGTTGTATTAGTTGTAAGGACTCTCATCTCAGAGTCTAGTTTCTTTTCATTCAGGTAAGCTTGGGCGACTCTGCAATCAAATCAATAAATTTTATTGATTTCACACTCAACCATCTAATTCGAAAGCATCAATTAAAAATGCAAAACGCAGTGCACGTTATTGGTCTATAATTAACTTTGTAATTTTTTCTGCCTTTGATGGCAACTCTGTATTTTTCTTGGGTCGGATTTCATGCATGAGAAATAGACGTGAACTTGATTGATATGATGGGCAAGTTGAGCACGTGAGCCTCAGAATGGGTGTGAATGTGATCTCACATCAAAAATTTGGACACTTTTGTGTGTGTCAAAATAAGCCAAATTAAACTAACCAAACTCTGTTGAATTAATTATTCTTATAGGTAGAAAAGGGTTGATTCTTTTTACCCAAGATTCAAGTGATCGACCATAGCTTGTGTCAATGAGTTGGCGGCTGCCAAAGTTTCTTGTCTTTTCTTCTCTTGATTTTCTCTCAAAGTTTGAGTGTTTTTCTCATGCTCTTTCACAAGAGATGACAACATTTTCAAACAAGTTTTGCAAACAAAATTATTAGTGTGGAAAGTGTTCAATTTGGTCGAACTTGACCCGAGCTGACCTGTGACCTGACTGGTGAGTGAGATTCCCGGTTTGCCCGGAATTTGCCTAGATTTTGATTCAAATTCTAAATTCAGCATCAGCTCAGCGCACAACTTTATTTCCCTTTGGTTTGGGAATTGGAGATTGCATTGTGGTGAGTTGAGTTGCCTCGCCGTTGCCAAATTGGAGCTCTCACGGCACATGCACAGCTCGCATTTGACTGACTATTGCATTACATATTTTACATATTTTTTTTATTAATTAAATGTAATTAAGTTAAATTATGTTGTTCTGCATGCCTTATGAGTTCCACATTGCAAATTTCTAACATTTTCGGGGACAACTTTCAAGCAAAAATTATTATCAAATTAATTAATTCAAATTTTATTGCACCAGTTGGTTAAAGCCAAATTACAAAATCACACATGTTACATTATCGCCAATCGGCACACCGTCACAAAAGGGGGAAAACAGCACCAAAATGGCACCGGTCAAGATATATAATAAACCTCGGACAACTTTTTCGA